>OU974011.1:10000000-10160000 GCA_918843925.1 Eulithis prunata
GTAAATCATTTTATGAGCAAATAATTATCAACTGAAACAGGTTTGCAAACATTTGCGCAATCAACCATCCATCGAATCAATGAGCTTTTGAATGGCTCCGCTTCCGCTAAAAATATCTCCGCGAAAATAACACGATATAAAGATATAAAAATGTTATTTGAATAGGGTAAATAGCCGCGCGCGCTATCAAAGGAGCAAAGTATACCCACCTCTTTAAAAAGGGCCCAACTTTTTATTCAGATCCATTCGTAATCGCTTCCCGGAACTTGACGGACCGAAAGTTTGGCCTTTTGGGCTCAACTTCCAAGACAGGTGATGTTACTATTCATCATCGGCTCTCAGCGGCGGGAGGGGGGGGGTGTCCTTAAGGGAGGGGGGGAGGTACGCAGGAAATAGAAAAACTTCGCTCGTTTACAATGAGAGTCGCAGAGGTATTATTTTTACGAGCTCGTCGCGGCTGGAACGACTCTGTTTGTTATTCTAAAGTTTATTGTGCGCCGTTTCGCAAATACGAGTATAGTTTTAAATTTTATTTGGAGTGACTGCGAGACGTTGAGCTCATAAGTAATTCCGTGGCGTACGACAAAAACAAACTCATCGTGTACCTACTATGTTTATAGATTCGTGGGAGAGAATGAGCAAGTTAACTTTTCTTACCACAAGCTCTTATACCAATTTTCAGCTAATTTTGTCGACCTGAGTGATGCTCTACGTCAGTCTACGTGGATATCGATCGCCAACCACCGGTCATCCGGACGAAAGGATTTTGTATATTATACTTACCTACGCCACAGATCATATAATACTATACCTACGCTAACATTAATGTTCTGCAGTTTAATGCTATGCACTCATGAATTACAAGTGGATACCCCGCGGATAGTGGAGATTATTTGATGCACAGGCACAGTACCTACCTCTACACACATCGGATAAAAAGAATCAGTAAGTTCTCAAAAACAACAAAAAATTATAAAATTTTCGAAATATTTATGTAGTTACATTGAACCCAACATTGATGTGGGTGGATAGAATTTTTAAAATAATAATTTCACAACTCCTTACAAGTATCTTATTATTTATTCAATAAGAGATTATTTCACATTCCCACTCCATGGTTTAGGAATACCTAAACCATGGAGTGGGAATGGGATGACAATTTCTGATTTGATAAGTAGAGCACATACATTACCTACTAGGACGCCTATGCTCCTACTACCCGGAAGATAGATCTTTGTAAACAGTGCGCCGCGCGTCACCTCACTTCGACAAATATCCAGTTGATACCTACTAATCAGAGAGGTGCCACTGTATTCATAAACTATCTCTAGTTTACGGATACGGAATCCATTCCTAAGAGAAGATAGAAAAATTTACTTACCAAATTCATTTTTCGCGTAGCGTTTACATAATGCTTGCCTATGTCCATATGTTTCTACGCTGCTTACGTTATTTTCCTGTGATCTTAATTCCGTATTTGCTATAGTATCCGGCTTCTTAATTCGCATCTGCAAAAAAGTTTTATGACGGGTAAGTGTACACTTCTTTTAGCTATGTTCCTCTTATTCTAGTTTCGCGGTAAGGGTACATCGGCCCGCGCCATGTAGGAGGGATCGACAGTAACGTCTGGATGCAACTGGCAAAAGTTGTTAAAATACTTAAATTAGTTGTGAAACTAGTAACAGTACTGTAAAATACTGTACTTTTAATCCCTGGCTCACTGATACACCGAGCTGGTCTTCCACCGGCCTCCGTCCGTGGCTGTCCCCGTCCGCTAACTCTCCCGACCCCCTCCGTCTCCCGCCCTCACGTCGGGAGACATTGACACTTGACAGGTCGGGAGTTTGACACTGACAGTTACCTAACCACTCGTGCACGTGAGATAGGGTTACACACCTACTGAATAGATGCAAACACTACAAGTACTAACCTTTTTCTCCGTAAATCCTATAGCACATCACTAGTAGGTACAAAGTGATCTGTGATTCCCCGACCGTGGCTGCCGCTGAGTCAACACGATACGCCGCCGCACCTACCTAGGGTACCTAGTATTACCACCTAGCTACCTACCACTGTGGTACCGCCTAGTCGGTTGCAGCGTCGCATATTTGGATATTCGCAGCCTATCGGCGCTGGCTCGCTCGATCGAGAAATGCAATGCCGGCAAGATTCCGAACAAAAGCAGACTCTAATTGGTGCCGACATCGGCGATTTGAATTCTACGTTCGATTCATGATTCTACGAGCGGAGATAGGAAATCTGTTGGTGTTTTATGTACACTGCGACTAACGTTAAAACATGACGAAATGAAAATAAGCAGACAACGCACTAAGTATCGCTTTTTTTGCATTTTCTCGTGTTCTAATCTCAACTGGGGGAATTATTTTTTATTGCCTTGCATACTTTTGCAGTTCAACTTGTCTTCAATTTAATATACAAGAACCTAATATAGGTAGGTACAATACTAATATGGGCTCTTGTTCATCTTGAAAGTGAGGTAATGATTTATGGTAAACATGTATTATAGTCAAGCACAATAATAATTATCCGTAGGCACATCAAATTACGTGACTTAATTAACCACGGAAAGCCCTAAAGGAAGGTACCTAGGTATATAAATATGAGATATTGTTTGAAACTAATGTAAAAAGCAAACAGCAAAACAAATAAATGGGCAGGTAGGCAGCGGGTACTTCACACAACGATGAGAAATAGATATGAGATGTAATCGGCGAGAGTGCTTCCGAGCAGACGCTTTAATATTTATTATTTGATGTATTAGTCCTCCACGAATATATATTTAAGTACCTACTTGTACCTACCTGCTCCCGCTACACATGGACAACATAATAGGAATCCATGAGCTATGATTACTTATGTGGGTGTGTTTATTTTTATACCGATTTACCTTTATTTATGTGCTTATTTTATTTTTTGGGATGTTATGAAAATCTCACCGGCCCACTGATATTTTCGGCGTACAAATAAGATCTCAGAAGGATCGATCTGTAATTCCACTGTATTTTACAAAGTAGGTCTACAAGTTCTACAAATTTACTAATGATCAAACAAAGTCGTAGCAGGTCGTAGCGATAACGCTACGCCGTAGAGCCGATGCTACGCAGCGTGCGAACCGTTGTCCGCCGCCCGTCATTAGCATAAAACAACGTACGGTATTCAAATGAGGGCGTTTTGTAAGCATGCGGCATTAACACCTCCAGCCATCGGCCGCAAGCCGCAACCCTCCGCTATACTACATTATACCATAGCCATGTACGTATGTAACACTTGTTTTATTTAAATTTTGAATCTGTATGACATTCGACGTCTGCTTCATTTGTACGGTGTCTTCTATTTTTGGCTCTGAAGGGTTTCATAAGCAGCACATTGACGCTCTCTGCAGAGATCAATGTAAAACGGTTTCGCCGCATTTAGTGTTGCTAAGAAAGCCCCTACTATAGTTGTTTGCGCATAATTTGAGCGGAGCCAGATACGAAACGCGTAGAGAAGATTGCAAAGTAACTTTAATTCGTCAGTAATACTTCCATTAGTAAATGAGACAGTCGGATCTAAAGCTTAGTCTAATTCGTGAAATAATGGTCCGAGAGGTTACTCGTACCTCGGGAACTAGGTCGCTTTACATTTTTTATTTCTTAAAGTAGTTCATTAGATTAGCCGTCTCGGTGTTCTTATTAAATCGCACTCAGCTTCAGTTAATTCCCGTCTTTAGTTAATTTATTATGTTAATTATAAGCTCCGGGACAAAGGTCTTTTTGTTCAGGCAATTGGCTGTTGGATATCGACCTAGCTATAACAACCTTACTTAGTGCTCATCACACATTTATACTAAGTTTTATAATTATATTTTGTAGTCGATTTTTTAGGTACAAAACAATGGGTATTTAAGAAAAAATTTACAGCCAGATACATAAAAGTTTGATAAAGAGAATGCTAAAGGCAAACTATTTAGTCATACGTACTTGTGTACATTGCGTTCTTACTAATCTACGATTTACATTAAGGACATGAAAATAAAAATCTCAATTCTTGGTAAAATTTATTTAAAGACACCTAGAAAGATTACTGGTCTATCTTACAAAAAGTTATAGTAGACTTTGTGTTGTTTAACATACGTAATCGGAACATAACGTCTACTCTAACTTTTTATAAAATAGGGGGTATGTGTTCAGCATTGTTGCGTTTACTTATAAACTTAATGCCAAAATAAGTAACTTAAAATAGTAGTAGGAATAAAATGTTTCTTAGTAAATAATATAATAGCACTCTTAGTAAAATATTCATCGAAATAAATTTAATTCTAAGACAAAACATCTTACAGGTAAGTAGACCCTGAGACCGTTGATCGCATTTCAAATTTCTAAATAATATCTTAATTTTGCAATAATATTTAAATGGTTATATAGATTACGCAAATTATATCTTTGCTTTTAGTAACTATAGTATTGACGTGCAAATAATATCAATGATAGGTATTATACGCGAAAACAAAAACTCGTTTTTCATGCTGAATAGTTTTTCATCTGGGGTCTTACGCTCAGTTTGGCAGAGGTGTCAGTCTAATATGATGACGTCATACCTCGGCCGATCTATGTATCTCACTGTGACGTCATACCAGATCCAGCTGTACATCCAGATTAAGCTGGAACTTAGTCGGAACTGCATAGAACGTCCACGGTTGTATATTAGTAGAATTGAACCCCTGAGCTCTTTAGCGAGTTGAAGTGGAAAGTTGAACCAGCAACCGCATTGGAAACGGCGACCACGAAACGGAGGACCAAGTGTAGAAGTCTGATGGACCAACAATATTAAAGTCGGGAGAAATCAGCTCAAAATTGTCACAGGAGGTTTTATTCTAGAATCTCTGTACGCTTTGAAAAGGTAATATCAATTTGCTAGGTACTTTACTATTGCCGCGATGTTGACTATTATAAGACAGTAGGTACTAGTAATTACTATCAGCCTACAATTATGTCAAATATTATATGCTAAAAGTAAACACGTATATGCAAAATATGTTAAAATTGGACGACAAACCTAACTAAATAGTTAAAAAAATATATTTTACTTATCGCAATACTAACTGGCAGGCAGGTATAATAATAATGGCTCAATTTATAATCTGCGTATTTTATAAGAAAAAGCAATATCAATCCCAAAACTGTACTTGTTTTCAAATTATATGACTTTGCCAATAATTTGTTTGATATATTTCTGTTGCAAAAGCTACGACATTTACCCCCTTACTTACGATCGCTGCATAACTTTATTCAGCTGTTTAAATTATTGCTGTCACCTACTAACAGGTAATGACAAACAGTGACAGAGCTAGACTTTGATTCATTCGTCTGTCATACGTAAGGCCCTGTATTATTTACTTTGCTCAGTATTTTACATTGGAAAAGAGACCAACACTCGCATTGAGAGATGTACGTTAAAAGATAATCAACGTCTATTGACCTTTCTAACCAATAATGCCGAATAGAAACACCGCAAATACTTATTGAAGTTACTAAGTGCAGTAAATGTGCGTAGGACGTTTAGCATTACCGGACACACTATTCTTCAGTCCAATAAACAATTCTTAAACCTAGCCTAGAGGAACCGATGTAAGCTCGACCGCACACTATCCATTATCATGATCACAAACATCTTGACGTGCGTTACACAGACAGGTGAATGACAGGCAGCTTATTGTACCTATGTTACGCATCCAATTCAATATAAAGTAGTAGAATAGCAAAGTATATTTGGGAACGCATCCGGTCTGTTCTGATAGTGTACGGCCAGCCTAAATCATATAGAACTAAATAGAAAATTTATCGCTGAATTAGTGAAGTTTTTGAATACATACAATGATATACATAACATACACAAATGAAAGTTATTTCCGAGTAGATGTGACCACGTGGGCGACCACACTGACCACAGATTATCAAAAACCGACTATGTATGTAGATATTTCTATTGTTTCTTATATGTACTTACCTAGTTTTTGTTAACATGAGTTGATGCTATTGTCTAGTAGATTAATATTATTATTATTCAGCTGATGTCTATTAGAAAAGTGGCACTTTATTCGACTGTTTAACTAATAACTTGGTAAACTTTTGGTTACAGATTAAACTAACCATCGAATTGAGCTAATTTGATATTCTAACAACACTTAGATATAACTATTAGAATATAAATATTCGATTTGATGCAGCTAATCGATATGTTATATTCAAATCGGAATAATCGTTACACAAGTATCAACAATAGATTTAATAAAGCTTGTCAACTATATACCATCAGTCTATTCATTGTCCATCAGCACGCCCTTTTAGAATAACGTTACGTATATTGTTTTACATAATATATTATATTACTTCTAACTACTTATATTATTTATTATCGACAAATATTGTTTCACATATTTCGACATTTTATGAATTTCATGATATTTATAATGATGGATGATAAAATAGGACAAATTGAATTTTAAAGTTGCGATATTATAATAAGTGTTTTCTTACATTTTACTCGTATCAGGTTTTAGTTTAAGAAGGTAAGTGATAATATTATAAAAATTGATATTACATTCACTTAATCATAAGATACATTTTAATTTATACAGCGGCGTTCTTAAACTTCAATATAAAAAATCTAAACGAGTTTATTCTATTTGTGACATAATTTTATTCTAGATTATAATTATTGGATATTGAGTATGATAAGATTTAACTCGTAATTTTATACAAACATTTATTGTACAAGTCAACAAGTAGACCTTAGTAAGTAATAATAATTGTGCGTTTCGTTGCATACGAGTACGCTTCAATACTCCTAACAAGATGTACAAATACTAATGTTTTCATTTTATAAGTCAGATTAAGTATAATATTACATGCAATATAATTTTCATGGCGGAATAATGAAATTTTATTAATCTGAGCCCTAAACACTTTTTTAGGGTAATTTTATAATCGTAGTTAGCGGAATCACTTATACGGGAAATTAGGGTACATTCCGATATCAATTCATTAAGGAAATTTGAAGGATATTCAATTCATGCGTTGTAACGTGGAGTTTAGGATAATATACATGCGGGGTAAAATGGATTCTAATAGAATTCTCGCTCGCGGATACATAGTAAAACACCTACTCATATACATAGTAAAAGCAGTCCAAATCACACGGACAACATAGTCTTTGTGTTTTTTTAAGTTTTACACATTGTCATCTAAGACTATGCTAAAATACAATATTTAAGTATGATTCGAAACTCGAGCCTCAATTTTTTAATGAAAACCTTTACTTAAAACTATGCGCTTGAGCGAGTGCGTACACCAACGACACATTACGGCGACACTCAGACGTCACGGGTACATGATGACGTCATGTCGTTGGAGTTCGCACGCAGAGTTTATTGTTGAGCATACGAGCCTTGGTGTTAGTTAGTAGTATCGTGCACGTCGTGAGGCGCAGTGTGGTCCGAGTGTCACGTGTCCCTCGGCCGGGGTCGCACCGGACGGGACAACGAGTACGTCTCGGGATGGAAGACTGGTGGACACTGCAGGTGCGGGTAGTGGACACGCGACCCGGCGCCCGGGGACACCGGGGACGACTGGAATACAACACACTATCAATACAACGAGTACGTCTCGGGATGGAAGACTGGTGGACACTGCAGGTGCGGGTAGTGGACACGCGACCCGGCGCCCGGGGACACCGGGGACGACTGGAATACAACACACTATCAATACAACGAGTACGTCTCGGGATGGAAGACTGGTGGACACTGCAGGTGCGGGTAGTGGACACGCGACCCGGCGCCCGGGGACACCGGGGACGACTGGAATACAACACACTATCAATACAACGAGTACGTCTCGGGATGGAACACTGGTGGACACTGCAGGTGCGGGTAGTGGACACGCGACCCGGCGCCCGGGGACACCGGGGACGACTGGAATACAACACACTATCAATACAACGAGTACGTCTCGGGATGGAAGACTGGTGGACACTGCAGGTGCGGGTAGTGGACACGCGACCCGGCGCCCGGGGACACCGGGGACGACTGGAATACAACACACTATCAATACAACGAGTACGTCTCGGGATGGAAGACTGGTGGACACTGCAGGTGCGGGTAGTGGACACGCGACCCGGCGCCCGGGGACACCGGGGACGACTGGAATACAACACACTATCAATACAACGAGTACGTCTCGGGATGGAACACTGGTGGACACTGCAGGTGCGGGTAGTGGACACGCGACCCGGCGCCCGGGGACACCGGGGACGACTGGAATACAACACACTATCAATACAACGAGTACGTCTCGGGATGGAACACTGGTGGACACTGCAGGTGCGGGTAGTGGACACGCGACCCGGCGCCCGGGGACACCGGGGACGACTGGAATACAACACACTATCAATACAACGAGTACGTCTCGGGATGGAAGACTGGTGGACACTGCAGGTGCGGGTAGTGGACACGCGACCCGGCGCCCGGGGACACCGGGGACGACTGGAATACAACACACTATCAATACAACGAGTACGTCTCGGGATGGAACACTGGTGGACACTGCAGGTGCGGGTAGTGGACACGCGACCCGGCGCCCGGGGACACCGGGGACGACTGGAATACAACACACTATCAATACAACGAGTACGTCTCGGGATGGAAGACTGGTGGACACTGCAGGTGCGGGTAGTGGACACGCGACCCGGCGCCCGGGGACACCGGGGACGACTGGAATACAACACACTATCAATACAACGAGTACGTCTCGGGATGGAAGACTGGTGGACACTGCAGGTGCGGGTAGTGGACACGCGACCCGCCTACATGTCTACTGCCTGTTGTTTATATATTACCTGAGACTGGTGCGTCCTGCTGCCGCCGAACATGAGCCTCAGTCGGGACACGCCTGGACCTGACGCGCTTTCGTTGCCGTTATTGTTCCAACTGTTTAACAAAATATTACCAGGTTTATTTATATTTACATCTTTTTAAACTAAAGTATAAATCATCAATATTTATAACTACAAGTTAGTTTAAATGCCACTTACTTATCGTTAGACGTGGTTGAGGTTTGTGAGATCTGTGACGTTGATTTACTCGCGGGACTCGAATCCAGCCGGCTGTGGACCTGTCGGACGATGAGTTGAAACCACTTTAGAGGTTGAATACCTCCTTTTACATGTCCCTTACTATCCTAAGTCTATTTACGGTGTAATTTTTCCCAAAAGGGATTTTGAGACTAACCCGAATTTTGTTTGTTGATGTTTGATTTGAACCTTAATTACGTTGCAACTTCTGCTTCAATTTGGATGAAACTTAGACCATATTTTGTAATTTGGATTAGCAGATGGGTTACTTTTAGTCCTGGTAAATAATCAGGATCAGTCGGAATGCCGAGCAAGTCGCGGGCGGATGGTAGTTACAAAATAAAGGATAGATTATATAATAGGCTCACCTTATCGTTTCTCCTGAGCGAGTCGCGCCAGCGCTCGGCGACGGCCGGCGGCGACGGCGGCCGGCTCTCGCGCCCGCCGCGGGACTCCGACTCACACGACTCCGGATACACTATCTTCTCATACCTCACGCACAAAACAACAACCTTATAACTATAATAATTGAGCTTACGAAGAATAACTATAAAAATAGCAATGTACGAATACACCCAAAAGATTTCGATAGGCTTTTATTTTGTTGTAATGAAGTAGTCTTAAGAATACATTTGGGTGGTTTAGTTAGATATATCTTGAGAGTAGATAACCTGCAAACTTTTTATCAACCTTATAACTGTTAAAAGCCACATCAGATGCGTCAAACCACCCCGGCGCTAAGACACTAATAGTGTGAAATTTAAAACAGCATTGTCACTTCATCCCGACAATACAAATTTACACGAGTGACTTTTGGACTCACAAACACATCTCTTTTCACAACCCACGAGGCCACGATACTAATCTTTTCTAACAATCCTTCTATCAGTAGTTAATGCAGTAAATGTAACAAACTTACCCATCTTTTCCTTTCACAGATATTGGTTTCCCGGAGCTTTGCGGCGCGCCTACTTCGCCGTAGATGACGTCAGCAACTGGACATGCAAACATGACAAGCCCGTGATCAGAACTAGCCAACTACTGCTACTAGAGATAACCTAAAGCCTGCCTAACGTAGTTTAAACTACTTCTAACGTGCCTTTAAAAGCCCACCGGTTTCATAGTCAGGTAAATAAAATCTGCGACATTGATTACCTCAAATGGACTAGTACACAAGAACTTGGAAAGTGGACAAGATTTTCAACAATAAGGAACCGACTAATGCAGCTTTTCGGATTGGTTGTTTTAAAAGAACGTCTTTCACTCTATAACAAAGTTAAAGTGAAAGTCAACAATGCGTTTATGCCAACGACATTTTATACAACGGACTATACATTGACGCTCTTAAAATGAAATGCTACAATTGTACTCAGACGAGAGCGTGAGCACATTTCTTAGTTATACATTACCGGCTTGATTATCGAACACATCGAAGGGCTAAAGTGCTAATCTGCAATGTACGACAAACATCCTACTGGCAGGCGTAAAAACATGACATTTCGAAATGGGCAACATTTTGGCGTTTTTCATTATGAGATTAATAGAAGTTTTGCATAATTATGTTTTGGTTACTTAATTGAACAAGTTGTGTGTCAGTTGAGTTGGATAATGACAGACCGATAGTATCGAGTGCCCGTCGGTTGTTGGTCTGCACGCCCAGCAGGACCCTGTCGCTGTACAGCGCTAGTTGTCTCCGCTCCTCCGCCTGCTTCTGCAGCATGAACTGCTCCAGGGTCACCAGGCCCACTGCGTTCTCTTGGACCTGAAATTACAGAAGCTCAACAGTCGTGGTGCATGATTTTTCCTATCTAAAAGTTGTTTTAACAAACATTATTATGGAATCTGTAATTTTCATTGCAAGGGTTACACGTGTTAGCACAATGTTCACTTAAATGCTTGTTGGACTGTCAAAGTAACCGACCTACATTTTATTAAGCAACAATGAAGAAACAATCGTAAGGAAGTAAAACGGACCGAAAGAACCATTCACGCTCACGATCAAGTTCTAGACGCGAGAATGCCATAGCTCTCGACTACGTCCACCTACAATATCCACCTAGTTCAAAAGTACTTTCAAATTGATGTCTGCGTCTTTCTTTGATAAAATGAGTGTTGTCCTCTGTCTTACCTTCGTGACCTTCGGCTTAGGCGGCTGCAGCGCAGGTTTCGTCACAAAGTCGCTCTTCTCAAAATCAAGTAGGTTCGGGTTGGACGCGTGGATGTAGTTGATCGGCTTCGGGATCCTTCTGGAAGCTCTGAGGTCGGTCTCTCGCGGCTCTGGAGGCTCTCCAGGGGAGAGGTCCAGCGGGGAGATGGAGCAGGAGGCCGAGGGACAGGGAGAGGAGTCCTGCAGGCGCCGGTAGCTGCGGTACTGCTCCGTGGCCACGGGGACGCCGGACTGCTTGTTCTGTTAACCAACCGTCACTACTGTTTACAAACAAACTAATATGTTATTGCGATTCAAACTTGAACAAACATTTTTCAATGGAGTTTTAGATAAATTAAGAGTTGAAATTAACCACCTGTTTTAAGCAAATAAAGAAACTCTTTCTAACTCTAAGTTCGAACCTTAGATTTGGAATCTTCCTTGCTCTTGTTCCGTGAGAAGAACCTTAGATACTTCCTATCCAGGCTGGTCGCAGCATGTCCCACGTTCTCCTGCGACTCGCTCCGCTGCATGCGTCCCGTTAGCTTCTTCAGGGATCCGAACTTGGACTTATCCTTGTCCTTGTCCTTATCCTTGTCCTTGTCCTTGTCTCGATCTCGATCTCGCTCGCTCCGGCGCTCGGGGTGCTCGTTGTCGGATTCCGTTTCGGAGTAGTCGGTTTCGGAGAAGTGGTTCGATGAGTCCAGCTGGAAGTTGATGAACAATATACATGTCCGGATCTCGATATCCGGGCAGGTTCGTAAGCTCCCCAGATGGTTACCGATGCGTTACTAACGTGCGAGAGTAGCGAGGGCAGCAGGGTAGCGCGATGGATGAGCTGGATCCAGGCGAGCATGGCGTCCCTGGTGTCGCAGGCGAAGTAGAAGGCGGTGCCGGTGTGGTACACCTTGAAGGCGTGCGCTCGGGACTTGACCTCGCCCGCCGCGCACACCGTGAACCCCTCCAGGTAGATCATGCAGTCCGCCTTCGAGCACTGCAACACACGCACCAACATCATGTCCTGTAGCGTCCAGTAACTGTGCAGCTGCATGTCGTGCACGTGCACGTTGTTACTTACGTCAGGCGTGCGGTATGCGTACAGCAGGCTGTGCGCCAGCAGCAAGTGCCTGCGGGTCCAGCGCGGCTGTGCAGCTGCATGTCGTGCACGTGCACGTTGTTACTTACGTCAGGCGTGCGGTATGCGTACAGCAGGCTGTGCGCCAGCAGCAAGTGCCTGCGGGTCCAGCGCGGCTGTGCAGCTGCATGTCGTGCACGTGCACGTTGTTACTTACGTCAGGCGTGCGGTATGCGTACAGCAGGCTGTGCGCCAGCAGCAAGTGCCTGCGGGTCCAGCGCGGCTGTGCAGCTGCATGTCGTGCACGTGCACGTTGTTACTTACGTCAGGCGTGCGGTATGCGTACAGCAGGCTGTGCGCCAGCAGCAAGTGCCTGCGGGTCCAGCGCGGCTGTGCAGCTGCATGTCGTGCACGTGCACGTTGTTACTTACGTCAGGCGTGCGGTATGCGTACAGCAGGCTGTGCGCCAGCAGCAAGTGCCTGCGGGTCCAGCGCGGCTGTGCAGCTGCATGTCGTGCACGTACACGCTGCCAGACCCCGCCAGCAGCTCCACGTGCTGCCAGTGCACGCGCTGGGATCCCGCGTCGCTCTGGGAGTACACAATCGAACCTTAACGTGTTAACTGTAACATTCATTGCCGAAGTGTTCGTGACTAAACCAATCGTCTACGTTAAGTGACGTTCTGCGCGGTTACTACGTGGATGCGTGACCAATGTGACCATCCTGTACATCTGAGCGCTAAGGCGGCCTAAAATCTCCGTTAACGGAGTTGGCCACTAAATTATACGAGCTTGCTCTTGTTGCCCTCTCCAACGGAAGTTCATATTTTCGATTGTCTGAAAGGTGCGGGGTTAAAGTCAAACGTCCGATCCCTTTTGAAAATGTAACCTAATTGCACTTCAAATACTAGGAGGATGTGCAAACTTACTGGCTAATATGGAGCTCTTCTTCTTCAGACTCCTCGACTTGGAAGTGGGGAAGATGCCTCGCACCGCGCTAGTAGGCGACAGCGCGCCTCTAGTGTCCGCGTGCGCACCCACCACTATGTCGGAGCCAGGACCTGGGCCAGTGCTGGAGCCAGTGCTGGGGCCAGTGCTGGGGCCAGTGGTGGGGGCAGAGCCGAGGGGCGAGCTGGGGTTCTTGTTGATGGCGGGCAGGTGCCGCGGGGGAGAGGGGATCATGCGGATGTCGTGCTTCGTTAGGTGACGCAGGGGAACCGAGATCTACAACATCAATTTAAACATTTCAATGCATTCTCGGCCGGGTATTAGTTAAGGGCTACGTGGGGTTCAGCAAAAATGCACCTGTTGATTATAACTACTAATGTACTACGAAGTGGCATTGACATTTGCATTGAGGATTAATCAGGTAACGGGGCATTCAGCACGCAGGCTCCGAGTTGGTTGAAGTCGGAGCGTCGACCTCGTAAGATCCTTGGTCGTTCTCCCTTATAAGGCGAGTTAGGGTGGATGCGACCGATGCGCGGCGCGGGGAGTACCATCCCCCGGGGATGTAGTGAGTAGAGTATGAGTTCCGTGATGCAGGTAAGGTACCTGTGAGGTAGTTAGTTAGTTATGTAGTATGTTGCACCTGTGCGGCGTCGATGTGTCGGTGCGGCCTGAGGGGGGAGGCGGGGGGGGGGCGGCGGCACGGCGCGCAGCACGCCGCGGGGGGGGGGAGGGGGGAGAGGGGGGAGACACACGCGCCTCTCGGTACCTGGAATGTACACGAAGGACAATTAATAAAAACACTATCGCATGTACGTCCAACTTAAAGGTAACGAAACCTCCTCCTATGTCCTCCTATTAGCGATCCACTACCTACTTATCAACCTCGGCCTGCCTCCATCCTATACCATAAGCAGGGTCCAACACCTCCTTACATCCTCAACCGATGTAAAATTCATGTAAGCCATGTGAAAGTAATTACCTTGAGTGAGCCAAGTTTTCACAGTCTAGAGTGGACTCGGATACCTACTCGGACGCAACTCGTATCGTGTAAATCATATGCTAGCGTCTGAGTGCGTTCAAATTGTGTGTTTACCCGATCCGAGTTGCATCCAAGTAGGTATCCGAGTGCACTCGGCCCGAGCAGGCTCTAACCATGTCAACGCGATTTTACGTAGCATATCGTTCTAGATATATAAACTGAGCACTGTTTTTTGTCGGCATGGATCTTTTAATTGAAACAAATTCTTTCTTAGCTGTTCACCATCATATTTATAAAATAATAACTATGCCTCTGCTCCTAAGTCGTTCATGTTCTAATATGTTCCAATATTTTCTATAATACCCAGTTTAGTGTGCCTAATAGAAGAAAAGGAACATTTGCTAGTTACGTAATACCTGGGCGCTGGTGGTTCCACCTCCTCCTCTGTGGCAGCGTCGGCTCGGGGCGGGAGCAGCGACCGGCGCCGGTGCTGCATCATGGCGATGTTGATGGTTTCCAGAACCTTCTCCGTGGATGACGGGTCACGAGGACCTGTACCTGGAATTTTGAAGTACGACGGTAAAAGCGTGTTACACTGCGCGACAACGCGACCCAGCTGGGGTTACCGCACAGGGTAACTGTAATACCGGCGGCTACTTCACGCCATGCCACGATAATGATGATGAGATTGGCCAATAAGTATACCTTGTACGTTTAGTTGCGGGTCGGATGCGGGCAGCGGGTCGTCGTGCGTGCGACGCTGCTGCATGGCTTCCTCGATCTGCGAGCTGCACTTCCGGAACTGCAGGATCTGATCCGCCTTCTCCGCCGAGTGCACTTGCAACTGGAAACACACTTGTAAGTCCTACTAACATATTTATAGCGCAAGATGCGTTCAGGGGGATGAGAACAAACAAACGTGACAATCATAAGCGTATCGGAACGATAATTCAAACACGAGTATTGTAATGTAGTAACATGTAACTATTACGTAACCAAGGAGGATCGGGTAGCTAGTAAGTAGGAGGACTCCATTGGTTAACACTTAAACATCTTATACTTTTTGTCTTATGATTTCGTAATTCCTGTCCAAGGGTTGGCAGGAAGAGATCGCCTTGAGCGATAAGGCCGGACCGGCTGCTTCATGTTATTTTCGATAGTTATGTTAGTTCTCGTTGCGTATAGTATAGTATAGTAAGTATAGTGGTAGTGGTACTGACCACAGGTGCGTCGGTACAGGTGGTGTTGTCTGGCGGCGCGGGGGGAGACTCGGGGATGGGAGGGTGCAGCGCGGGCTCAGCGGACGCGAAGTCGTACGCCGGCGTCGAGTGACTCTTGTCCAGCTTGCCTCGCAGCCTCTCCTCCTCGGAGCACGGCGTCGGCGTCGGCGTCGCCGGCGGCAACGCAGGACTCAGACCCAGGCACGTGCGCGGACGTGCTGTCTCGAGGCCCGTGCTGTATGACACCGCCTGGGGATGCGCCATCTCGTTACTGACGCGTTACGTTGCTCGCTTACGCGATACCAATGGAAATCAATGCAACGCAATCGGAGAGCGAATCACGCGGTAGCTTTCGGTCTGATTTTCAAAATACTAACGAGTAAAACTATGATTTGGGTTAGAATAAATGAATGAATACTGGATGTATGCTACTCACTGCCTTTACGATGTTATATAAGTTGCATTACAATCTGTACATGAGACCGGTGGGTAAGGTGGAACAGTATGTGATGCATGAGGAAGTAACGTGCAGTTGTTATAATACAGACCTTATCCCGTGCATACAGCGCCACGTCTCCCGGCTCGGGACTGACGCCCGCGCTGCCGACCACGTCGCGACGGTGCTGCTTCAGCTGCTGCCAGAACTGTAACACAACGGAACTGTTACACAACGGAACTGTTACACAACGGAACTGTAACACAACGGAACACCTCAACACTCGAGCCTCAGCATAACTACCATAAATACACTACACGGTCCATGGAAAGGAAAACAAGTAAAGGATACTTTATGTTTCTCTGGCTTTATGTTACTCTATTATATTGAATAGACGTACCTGTTCAATGGTGTGGTTGGGACGTTTAGTAATAGGGCTGCCGCAGCTGATTGTGTACCGACGCTGGACTAAGCCACGCGGCTTTGGCGGGTATATTCTGGAAATATTAAATGCATAATAGTTCTATGAAACACAATGGTAATTTAGTTGTTACAGCGTAGGTAGGTAGGTATCACACCTGAACTCTAATTAAATCTGAATGAATAATAGTCGTGCATTACCTGGTGTGGTCCTGCGGCAGGTGCGACGGAGAGGCAGGCGGGGAGAGAGGCTCGCTCTCGTCCGACGAGGAGGCAGCCGACTCCTTCACCGTCTGCTTCACCTCCGCGCTAAGGATGCTCCTGCAACAGTAAACTCTAATGTTATGTAATACGTGTCCTTATATACGAGGTGGTGTACCTGGTGCGATGTCTAGCGATGTGCACGGGTACGTATAGCGCGAGGAGTACCTGGTGCGATGTCTAGCGATGTGCACGGGTACGTATAGCGCGAGGAGTACCTGGTGCGATGTCTAGCGATGTGCACGGGTACGTATAGCGCGAGGAGTACCTGGTGCGATGTCTAGCGATGTGCACGGGTACGTATAGCGCGAGGAGTACCTGGTGCGATGTCTAGCGATGTGCACGGGTACGTATAGCGCGAGGAGTACCTGGTGCGATGTCTAGCGATGTGCACGGGTACGTATAGCGCGAGGAGTACCTGGTGCGATGTCTAGCGATGTGCACGGGTACGTATAGCGCGAGGAGTACCTGGTGCGATGTCTAGCGATGTGCACGGGTACGTATAGCGCGAGGAGTACCTGGTGCGATGTCTAGCGATGTGCACGGGTACGTATAGCGCGAGGAGTACCTGGTGCGATGTCTAGCGATGTGCACGGGTACGTATAGCGCGAGGAGTACCTGGTGCGATGTCTAGCGATGTGCACGGGTACGTATAGCGCGAGGAGTACCTGGTGCGATGTCTAGCGATGTGCACGGGTACGTATAGCGCGAGGAGTACCTGGTGCGATGTCTAGCGATGTGCACGGGTACGTATAGCGCGAGGAGTACCTGGTGCGATGTCTAGCGATGTGCACGGGTACGTATAGCGCGAGGAGTACCTGGTGCGATGTCTAGCGATGTGCACGGGTACGTATAGCGCGAGGAGTACCTGGTGCGATGTCTAGCGATGTGCACGGGTACGTATAGCGCGAGGAGTACCTGGTGCGATGTCTAGCGATGTGCACGGGTACGTATAGCGCGAGGAGTACCTGGTGCGATGTCTAGCGATGTGCACGGGTACGTATAGCGCGAGGAGTACCTGGTGCGATGTCTAGCGATGTGCACGGGTACGTATAGCGCGAGGAGTACCTGGTGCGATGTCTAGCGATGTGCACGGGTACGTATAGCGCGAGGAGTACCTGGTGCGATGTCTAGCGATGTGCACGGGTACGTATAGCGCGAGGAGTACCTGGTGCGATGTCTAGCGATGTGCACGGGTACGTATAGCGCGAGGAGTACCTGGTGCGATGTCTAGCGATGTGCACGGGTACGTATAGCGCGAGGAGTACCTGGTGCGATGTCTAGCGATGTGCACGGGTACGTATAGCGCGAGGAGTACCTGGTGCGATGTCTAGCGATGTGCACGGGTACGTATAGCGCGAGGAGTACCTGGTGCGATGTCTAGCGATGTGCACGGGTACGTATAGCGCGAGGAGTACCTGGTGCGATGTCTAGCGATGTGCACGGGTACGTATAGCGCGAGGAGTACCTGGTGCGATGTCTAGCGATGTGCACGGGTACGTATAGCGCGAGGAGTACCTGGTGCGATGTCTAGCGATGTGCACGGGTACGTATAGCGCGAGGAGTACCTGGTGCGATGTCTAGCGATGTGCACGGGTACGTATAGCGCGAGGAGTACCTGGTGCGATGTCTAGCGATGTGCACGGGTACGTATAGCGCGAGGAGTACCTGGTGCGATGTCTAGCGATGTGCACGGGTACGTATAGCGCGAGGAGTACCTGGTGCGATGTCTAGCGATGTGCACGGGTACGTATAGCGCGAGGAGTACCTGGTGCGATGTCTAGCGATGTGCACGGGTACGTATAGCGCGAGGAGTACCTGGTGCGATGTCTAGCGATGTGCACGGGTACGTATAGCGCGAGGAGTACCTGGTGCGATGTCTAGCGATGTGCACGGGTACGTATAGCGCGAGGAGTACCTGGTGCGATGTCTAGCGATGTGCACGGGTACGTATAGCGCGAGGAGTACCTGGTGCGATGTCTAGCGATGTGCACGGGTACGTATAGCGCGAGGAGTACCTGGTGCGATGTCTAGCGATGTGCACGGGTACGTATAGCGCGAGGAGTACCTGGTGCGATGTCTAGCGATGTGCACGGGTACGTATAGCGCGAGGAGTACCTGGTGCGATGTCTAGCGATGTGCACGGGTACGTATAGCGCGAGGAGTACCTGGTGCGATGTCTAGCGATGTGCACGGGTACGTATAGCGCGAGGAGTACCTGGTGCGATGTCTAGCGATGTGCACGGGTACGTATAGCGCGAGGAGTACCTGGTGCGATGTCTAGCGATGTGCACGGGTACGTATAGCGCGAGGAGTACCTGGTGCGATGTCTAGCGATGTGCACGGGTACGTATAGCGCGAGGAGTACCTGGTGCGATGTCTAGCGATGTGCACGGGTACGTATAGCGCGAGGAGTACCTGGTGCGATGTCTAGCGATGTGCACGGGTACGTATAGCGCGAGGAGTACCTGGTGCGATGTCTAGCGATGTGCACGGGTACGTATAGCGCGAGGAGTACCTGGTGCGATGTCTAGCGATGTGCACGGGTACGTATAGCGCGAGGAGTACCTGGTGCGATGTCTAGCGATGTGCACGGGTACGTATAGCGCGAGGAGTACCTGGTGCGATGTCTAGCGATGTGCACGGGTACGTATAGCGCGAGGAGTACCTGGTGCGATGTCTAGCGATGTGCACGGGTACGTATAGCGCGAGGAGTACCTGGTGCGATGTCTAGCGATGTGCACGGGTACGTATAGCGCGAGGAGTACCTGGTGCGATGTCTAGCGATGTGCACGGGTACGTATAGCGCGAGGAGTACCTGGTGCGATGTCTAGCGATGTGCACGGGTACGTATAGCGCGAGGAGTACCTGGTGCGATGTCTAGCGATGTGCACGGGTACGTATAGCGCGAGGAGTACCTGGTGCGATGTCTAGCGATGTGCACGGGTACGTATAGCGCGAGGAGTACCTGGTGCGATGTCTAGCGATGTGCACGGGTACGTATAGCGCGAGGAGTACCTGGTGCGATGTCTAGCGATGTGCACGGGTACGTATAGCGCGAGGAGTACCTGGTGCGATGTCTAGCGATGTGCACGGGTACGTATAGCGCGAGGAGTACCTGGTGCGATGTCTAGCGATGTGCACGGGTACGTATAGCGCGAGGAGTACCTGGTGCGATGTCTAGCGATGTGCACGGGTACGTATAGCGCGAGGAGTACCTGGTGCGATGTCTAGCGATGTGCACGGGTACGTATAGCGCGAGGAGTACCTGGTGCGATGTCTAGCGATGTGCACGGGTACGTATAGCGCGAGGAGTACCTGGTGCGATGTCTAGCGATGTGCACGGGTACGTATAGCGCGAGGAGTACCTGGTGCGATGTCTAGCGATGTGCACGGGTACGTATAGCGCGAGGAGTACCTGGTGCGATGTCTAGCGATGTGCACGGGTACGTATAGCGCGAGGAGTACCTGGTGCGATGTCTAGCGATGTGCACGGGTACGTATAGCGCGAGGAGTACCTGGTGCGATGTCTAGCGATGTGCACGGGTACGTATAGCGCGAGGAGTACCTGGTGCGATGTCTAGCGATGTGCACGGGTACGTATAGCGCGAGGAGTACCTGGTGCGATGTCTAGCGATGTGCACGGGTACGTATAGCGCGAGGAGTACCTGGTGCGATGTCTAGCGATGTGCACGGGTACGTATAGCGCGAGGAGTACCTGGTGCGATGTCTAGCGATGTGCACGGGTACGTATAGCGCGAGGAGTACCTGGTGCGATGTCTAGCGATGTGCACGGGTACGTATAGCGCGAGGAGTACCTGGTGCGATGTCTAGCGATGTGCACGGGTACGTATAGCGCGAGGAGTACCTGGTGCGATGTCTAGCGATGTGCACGGGTACGTATAGCGCGAGGAGTACCTGGTGCGATGTCTAGCGATGTGCACGGGTACGTATAGCGCGAGGAGTACCTGGTGCGATGTCTAGCGATGTGCACGGGTACGTATAGCGCGAGGAGTACCTGGTGCGATGTCTAGCGATGTGCACGGGTACGTATAGCGCGAGGAGTACCTGGTGCGATGTCTAGCGATGTGCACGGGTACGTATAGCGCGAGGAGTACCTGGTGCGATGTCTAGCGATGTGCACGGGTACGTATAGCGCGAGGTGTACCTGGTGCGATGTCTAGCGATGTGCACGGGTACGTATAGCGCGAGGAGTACCTGGTGCGATGTCTAGCGATGTGCACGGGTACGTATAGCGCGAGGAGTACCTGGTGCGATGTCTAGCGATGTGCACGGGTACGTATAGCGCGAGGAGTACCTGGTGCGATGTCTAGCGATGTGCACGGGTACGTATAGCGCGAGGAGTACCTGGTGCGATGTCTAGCGATGTGCACGGGTACGTATAGCGCGAGGAGTACCTGGTGCGATGTCTAGCGATGTGCACGGGTACGTATAGCGCGAGGAGTACCTGGTGCGATGTCTAGCGATGTGCACGGGTACGTATAGCGCGAGGAGTACCTGGTGCGATGTCTAGCGATGTGCACGGGTACGTATAGCGCGAGGAGTACCTGGTGCGATGTCTAGCGATGTGCACGGGTACGTATAGCGCGAGGAGTACCTGGTGCGATGTCTAGCGATGTGCACGGGTACGTATAGCGCGCGCGAGGGCGTGTGCGGCGCGCGGTGCGCGAGGCGCGGGGCGGGGGGAGCCCCGCGGCGCCGCAGTCGCAGCGCCAGCTCGCCCGCGCCGCACGACTCGCAGCGAGCCACCACTGCAGCACCACTCCAACCGATCACGCACTGACCGCACACCTGCATTATAAACATAACAGACTTACCGCAACAATAAAACTATAGACTCACTATAAAAATAAACTTCGACTATTGAGATTATTTAAAAGTGAACTTCATTGTGAATATAATTAGCTAGAGCCCCAACCGCTAGGTCCCAAAAATATTCACGGAGTCTAGAGTTTGTGTGATTGTGTACCTGTACGATCTCGTCTCCTGCGTGCACGGCGCCCGAGGCGTGCGCGGGCGAGCCGAACCGGATGTCCGCCAGCTGGTGGTGTCCGCAGTACGACGGCACCACCTCGAACCCGAGCGCACGCCCGCGCTGACGCACGCACACGCCGTCCAACGACGCAGGCGTCAGGATCACCGGGTCACACACCTCCTGAACACGTACCGTGTACATTCATATAACGATGGGCTCATCATTCACTAATTAAACTATATAAGCCGCTGAGGACATGACATGCACGACACCAACGTAAAAAGAACCAAAGGAGATATAAGATGTAGAAGTCTATTTCTCGATTTTACATATTTCAAGATATTCAAGACGGCACCAGGTTAAATACCTGCACAATGTAGTCGGCGAGTGTTGCGATGGCGGCGGCTGCGGCGGCCACAGCACGCGCCGGCTGCTCCGCGAAGCGGTCCCGCTGTGCGCACGTGGCGGCCTCCAGCGACAGCTTCAGCAGCAGCGCCTTGCGCTCCGCCAGACCCGCGCCTGCTCCTCCAGACCCACTCATGCCACACGCCGGCCATCTATGAGGGCGATCGGTATCAATCGGTGCAGGTATTAATTTCAATGATATCTTACACACTCACTTATAAAGAAACAGGTTTATATAATATGCAAGTTAACCCTGCACTGACCGGTACCGACCTACATAGATTTATCTGTACTAGAAACCTACTTCTTTCTGTAAGCACTCTGAGGCTTGAATAAACTTTCACACCATGACAGAGATCACTGTAAAGAATAGGCACCCGGTCCCGCAGTCTTTAACTCCAAGCTACACTTTGTAGCTTCAGCTAACTTGCCAATGTGTAAGCTACATGTCACAATAACTTCCTAGTTTTCAGCACTAACCTATCCAGCCAGCAGACCAGCGGTTTAACAGCGTGAACAGTTCTGGCTACATCAGCTAGTATTTGAGTCTCGAGGCGAGCATCAGTATGGTGCTGGAGTTGGCGGGACAGTGATGTGGCCACCACTGACACCTTCAGAGCCAGCTGCTGGATGCATTCTCTTGACAACTCATATTGCTGAAATAACATTTCAATTTGCTATTCAATACATACATTTTACGTACATTCTCGGCATGATGTTACTAATTAATCTAATCTAAATAAGTACAAGAGCTTGGTGTGTGGAATAGCTGAAACCTAAGAAACAACACAATAACTTAGTAAAACTTAGGAGTAATTAAATAGAACAAAAAGTAAACATAAATGGCTCAACACTCATCTCAGATAACAACATGTCATGATAAGTGAAATAATGAGTTTACAATGAGTCATGGTCTTACTATTAACAACAGAGGTCGTAAAATATAAGGCCCATAATATCTCTCAATTATCTTTATTGTATATTTTGTAGAGTAGGTATCTGAGCAAAATTACTTAAAGCGGTAGCTTAAGAACAAGCAACCGCTTGTGTTCGGTTTCTTTCAACTATGTAAGTAAACAATGACTAATCAATGTTATGTGTATTTATGTTTTGTCATGTACAACCACCGGTAGACACTTGGCGCAGGGGGCAGAAGCGCTTACAAAGTTCCTCAAGTGCTCGACGGCTTCTAAGAGCAGTTCCTGGTGTCCGATGCGGCGCACGCCGAGGTACTCCAGGTCATCGCAGCGCAGCATCAGCAGCTTGGGCCCGTCGAGAGCTCGCGCCCGCAAGCTGTCTGCGTACTGCGCGACCGTCGGCCCCAGCCCTGCATCAACACACACCTTACAACACAACACAAGTCTCCGTGAGTCATCAACCCATAGAACTCCTCACGAACCTTCCAGCCAGTCCGCCACCTGATCCGGCGTCCACTCAGCAACGTTCAGGCCGGCCATGATGACCAGCTTCACGCATTTTTCACGGAACCCAAATGTTTATTATTTTGGTTCGATTTGGTTTATTTTCGCTCACCAGTCACCGACAGAGAAAAGAAAGAAGGAAAGCGCAATCCAAACCGCAACCAACCACAAAACGATGCGACTTTTTATTTACTGACTTTGATTGATTTGACTTTTTGTTATCTTCATGCATGACATTGACAGTTGGACACGAGTTTTGACATTTTTTGAAACGACACATAGCACTTTTATTTTAGTAGTTTTTCTTGTGTTATTGTGAGTATTGTTGTTTAATTTTGGTGGAATTTTAACCAATAATACTTAGGTCGTAACATAAAGTGTGAGCCATTGGAATAAATGTGTGTAAAGTGGTTTTTCTGAATGTGAAAATTCGTGTTAGGTTTGAAGAGAAAATCCACTATTTTCTTTTCAAAACAAACGACAGCCAACTTGACAACTGACTTGACTTATTTATTACAATTTTAACACTTGACATTGGCAAAATTGTCTGTCGAAATGACGGACACAGGCCATTACTGAAGAGAAGAAGAAGAAGACATTGACAGTTTGGTGCATAGACACATTTGTGTGTGTGAAAACAATAGACAGCCGACTTGACGAAAGGCTTGACCTGACGTATATTATTTCAACTCACTCACTTGACACTGGGAAAAATTAATTGTCTGTCGAGATGACGGACAGAGGCCATAAATAAAAGAAAAAGAAGTAGTTGGTTTGGCGTTGTGTTGACCCAGACTGTGCATTCCATGGTTTTACAAAAACCAAGCCAACCCCAAGTTTTCATACCCGTTTTTATACCTGTGGTTTATACTAAAAGCGCAAGATGGCGTTGTGTGCGTAGTTTGTTAGCTTGGTATGTTCTGTTTTGCGTAGGTAGGTAGGTATTTGCTCGGTTGAAAAATTGAGGTCGACAAAGTCAAGTAGATACCTAGGGTATCATAAAAAGATAAGAAGTATCAGAAGTATATGGAGCGAACCTTTTAAATAATTATAGGTAGGTACCTAAGTAAGTATAGTACATTACTGCAGCGGCCCGCAACAGAGGCAATGAGGGAAGAACGTGTAAATGTGGGCCGAGTCGAAGACGAGGCACTCATAATGTGAGTCCCTCATTGCCTAGTTGTGGCCAAGGCTTGTATAGGTAGTACTTTTCTCAAATAATGTAAGGAAATTAAAACTAGGTAAAGTACCTAGGCAAAACTTTTTTATTTATTTTTTTTAGTTGAAAATACAATTACTTTTCAAAACCAATAACGAACAACGAAGTTAAAGTGTTCATTTGTTTTTTTTTTCAATAATCAGCTTTCTATTTGGAAGCCTGTTCGAAATTTGAATAAAGCCTTTGATAAGTTACCTCCTTGGTTGCATTCATGTTATGAAGTAAAAAATCGTTCCATTTTTAAATTACACGACAGATCAGATATGAGTTTTGTATGTACTTACCTAATTTGGGTTGTTGTACATATTTGGCTGCAAAACAAAACACGCCGGCAATGGATTTTCATACTTTTATTGCCGGCCGCTGCTCGCATGTATTTGGCCAGTACTGCATTTTCGATTTATCTCGAATAAGGTGGTCAAAATAATGTTTTAATTTCCAAGCATGTTTGAGAAAAGTACCCAAAGTAGGTACTTTGGGTACTTTTCTCAAACATGCCTATTCCTAGGTACCTATTCTTCTCTAACATAGGTGGTATGTTAGAGAAGAATAGGTACCTACCTGAATTTTGCAGGAAAAAATATAAAGTAATTTTTACGACTTTCTTCATCATACATACCTAGGTACGTAAAGTCAAAAACTATGCATTAAGTATAGCAAAAAAAAAATGGTCTTACAATGTACGTACAAAGCAAGCCTATTTCTATGATACCTACTTAGTACTTACCCCACTAGAGTTTGTCGCTGCCTTTTTTTCAGTCCTCCATTATTTTTGACCGTTTTGGAAAAACTGTGTTACTTAGCTAGGGACTTCGCTTTAGTTCAGGTACAGACATACAGAATGGTCCACATAGACACTGATGTCTATATGGACCATCCTGTATACCTAACTCAATCCAGTGGTACATGCTATACCTACCAGTTTGAAATTTTAACCGCCTCCATTTTTTAAATATTGATATTAATACATGCTGACAAATAAGATCTAGGTACCTATAATAATTCCAAATTTCAAGTCACCAGCTCCAGTACATAAACACAAAACAGGATGCTCTAGTAGTTTCAGAGATAATGCGGTTTGTGCAGACGGACGGACGGACAAAGTCGCACCATAGGGTTCCCAAATCCTACGGGATCGAAACCCTAAGTGGAGCATAGCATCGCGAGATTGGTCATCACTAGATGACTCTCTAGATAAGATGGTAGGAGCGAAGGAGAAAGTTGGAGCCTAAAGATACCTACGAGGCGCGTTATACCTTCCATTAACAGTGAAGCTCACGGCTCAGCTATTTCAATAAAACACACATTTTGAATAAAATGTTTACCTAATCTGCCATTAAACTCCTTCTAATCAGTCCTGCCGCGAGATCGTCACCTGCTTTATCTGCGGAGACGCATTCTAGAGGCGCGGTGTGTGTGTCGCACTTGTTATTAGCATTTTAGAGCTTTGTAGTGTGCATTCCTCGACGCGGCACCCATTAGGAGAGCGTCCGACACCGACCCTGCGACTGCGACTCACCTTTACTTCTCTAATCTGATAACATCTCACGATATTTATAGGGGCATCAAAACAGACCGGTGTAGCTCGGTAGCGCTCTTAAACTCGACAGTTTAATACCTCTCTTATAGCGGCCGGTACCCGACCGCTACCGATAATTTCTCGTATTGTCTCGATAAATTAGCTTAATTAGGGTGTAAAAAATGCGGTGAAGAATCTAGTGCGGCGCTGTGGGTGGCCCCCGCGCTCCGCCATGCGCCGCCATGACACCTGCCGGGGACTATATAACATATACCACCTTATTATCCGAAATTAATAATCACCTCTGATAAAACCTTAGAAGGCCTTCCTAACACCCACCTAGTTGTACTTTTATATTATGTATTACTAGCTTCCACCCGCGACTTCGTTCGCTTCCCGTTGGATTCTGTTCATTTTCCGGGATAAAAATAGCCTAATTGTTAATCCAGGTCACAAACAATATAATATAACAAACATCTATACCTACATTCTTAAGAAGTTTCGCGTTTATAATATTAGTAGGATGTAGGTAGGTAGGCAGGTACTCGTAGTACCTGTCTACGTACAGTTAACCCTATAATGTACCCATACCTACTTGACCTTCAACTATGGTAAATTTAAAAATAAACAGAAAATTATTGTACCTATTAGTGCTGGAACCAACGGTTATCGATAAGTTTCAAGAATTCTAGTCTATAATCCTACTGGTAAGTTATCATAAGGTATTTTTATTAGTACTTACAAACAGTCTCTAAACGTACGTAAGTAGGTAGTAAATACCTATTTAATTTTATCGCATGAAATTAGGGTCAAGGCATGCAATACGAGCACTGGTACATTTTATGGTGCAATTTGAATGTCCGTAATGTGCGCATGCGTCGATAGCGACCGGCCATCAATCACGTCGTTGTAATGTCTTGTAAGTTGAGGAGCAGCGCCGCCAACGTACTGTTATCTATAAGTAAAGATAAGGTGATTTAGTTGCCGTCGGCTCCGGCACTAGTCGTTAGCGCCCGCGCACGGGTTATGTTCGCCGATTTGCTTATAATTTATGCACTTCCTAAGTGTCAAACACGGAGATAACAACTAAACATAATATTTTAATCACCACTAGCACAAGTACCTACTTATAAGTAGCGATCTAGCTTAGACCATTGATTGAACATTGATTTTTCAGGGTGCTTCCGCTATACCTACGTGTAATGTAAGGGTTTTACTTCTACTTTTTACTTTTCGTGTAGGTAAGAGGTCCAATACGTGCTGTGCCAATTTAGTATACCTATTTATCATCACGCCTCTATTACCCATATGTACCTACTTACAAATCCAGGGGGCAGGTTCTAGCCCCCTCCATAAGCATTCCAAAGGTCGTGCAAGATTTCATAATTATTTTTATATACACCTAGGTACTTACGATTTCCTATGAGAAATGATGTCTTGCCCCGCTCGCCGATCAGTTTTTTTTCTGTAAAATCAGTAATTTTATGTGTTCAAGGCATGCAGCCACCGCTATAGCTTGAAATGGCTATAGCCGGGTCAAGAACAAAGATAGTGTAATATGTATGATATCTCCACCACTTTATGAGAAATGGGGTGCATGAAATTATTTTAATTGCAATTTTTATCGTCAACATCTAGAGAATGGATCTCGCAGAGCGGTGACGTAGGAATGTGCCTAATGTCTCCATTCCACCACCTGTCCCTGCCACATGCTCTCCATCCCCCAAGCCACAACCTATAGGTAGGTAACTATTTATACCAATGTGACATCTTGATATTGTTCTATAATTTATTGAAATTCCATTTTATTAACCGTCATTATTATTTTACTACCTATCTATTCATTAGGTTATGTATTAATTTTCATATAACAATTTTGTTTTTTGTTCAAACACAAGACTACTGAAAAGTTGTTTTAGCAGCTAAGAGTAGCTAGGTATAGGTATATTCCAAGCATTCCCGATACTATATAGGTTTGTTAGTTACCCGCTGGACAATCTATAGATCAAGCCTGAAGGTTGATAATGCATGGGAGCTGCTTTGTCGGCGCGCATTCCTGAGCGCGCGCGCAGGGGGCGCGGCGGTGCGCGGCTTTCATCTCGCCGCCGGACACGCCCAGCGGGCAATATGGTCGCCATTGTCCAACAACCAACTAAACATTTTACTTTTTGCCTTTATACCATCACCAAGCAATTTGGCAGCCGTTTCGAGGAGCTCTACATCGTTTTATAATAGGACGTGCTACGCGTATAGGTAATAATTATAGTAGGTAACTACTTATCCACCTCCC
The DNA here is from genome assembly GCA_918843925.1 of Eulithis prunata. Taxonomy (NCBI): domain Eukaryota; kingdom Metazoa; phylum Arthropoda; class Insecta; order Lepidoptera; family Geometridae; genus Eulithis; species Eulithis prunata. Next base: position 10,028,464 of record OU974011.1, read on the forward strand.
TATTTATTTTTACCTCCCGAGCTCCCGCTAAAAGGGGGATTATTATCAGAGGCCAGCAATTCTAGATGCTATACCAGTTAGTTCGTTATATCACAAAGTAGCGGTGGCTGCCTAAATACGGTACCTACCCAAGTGAGTTAGTATAAGACTTAGAGTTTTTTGTAAATGCCACATGCAAGTGGTCTCCCATCCAAATATTAACTGCGCAGAACGTCGCCTTTATTCTCATACAAACGCTGAAAGGTTATGACTCCACTGTTTGAAAACTTATTTATAATCCAAAGTGTCGTCGTTGTCTGCCCACCCTGGCTCAGAACCATACAATCATTTGAAAGTTCGCTTCAAATGATCCCTATTTAAACGCTATTTTGGTGGTAAATTTATCTGAAGCAAAGTTCTCTTGTGGGCCTATTATTGCATTTTTAGACGCTCAACGCTGTTAGCGGAAATTATTACCGATATACCTACTTACTATACGAGATTGTGTGTTTCGTTTCGTAGTGGGTAGGTACTGCTCATCAGTGAGCCTAGCCCACTCTCGGTGAAGTACCATGCAAATTGGCCGCGCCCACCGATCAGTGAAAACCGTACCCGCGATGAATAAAGATTGAAGCGAGCGCTTCATATAGGTAGGTATACTATACGGTATACTTACCATCCTAGATACTCATAGTTTTCAAACTAATTTTATTAAGGCAGGTATTTTTGTAATTAATTAATTCAGTTAACGTTTTAATTAGTCCTTGCTTAGTGCTCTAGGAACTCACCCGCACATCTCACTCGAGTGACAAAGCGTGAACGTTCCGGAACAAAGAATTCTATTAATTGGCTTCGTATGCACACAGTGCCTGATGTTTAAGCTAAGTTTGTTATTACTTATTATTCACACAATTCTACTACCTATAGGTAATATCATAAACGCAAAAGTTTGTATGGATCTATGGGTGTTTGTTACTCTTTCGCGCAAAAACTACTGATCCGATTTGGATGAAACTTGGAATATTATACCTACCTGGATTAACTCATAGGCTACTTTTTATCCCGGAAAATAAACGGGATCCAACGGGACGCGAACAAAGTAGCAGCGGAAGCTAGTTTATAATACTTAGACGGAAGATTCACTTTAAACAACACTCTGAAAGCGAGGACTCTCAAGAGGGAGCCAGAGGGTCGTCAGGGGGCCAGGGCCTCTGACAATAAGTTGTTTGTAAGCAATAACAAAGTGAGTCCTGTGTCGAGTCACTTCCCGCCGCCGCCGCCGCTGCCGCCGCCGGGGAGCGCTTGATGGAGGCTGCGTTTTGCGGCCCGTGGTTGCGTTAAGAGATAATTATTTCGTTTATGAGAAAGTTTCATAAAGCTTAGAGATTTCAGAAACTTGGTATTGTTTGTGCGTGAGTATCTTATATACCTACACTACACGTATCTACATTCTATAGCCTACTTAGTTAGGTAGATAGGTATACAATTATTTAATTGAAATCGTACTAATTAATTCACTGTACGTTTTGAAAACGTACACAATGGTAATGCATTGTTCTTTTATGTGTATATTTATAATAATGATCTAGCAACCTAATCAAAATACAATTTATTATTGTAAGGTAACCACTTAGTAGAACGAGATTGAGATAAAAGTAACAAAAATTTTAATAAATCCATGATAGAGTGATAATTACTCATGGAAACGTACAAATATTGTAATTAATATCGTTTTGGTATTTTAAATGGCATTTTTACGTTTATTATCGCATAGCTTGCTACCAGGCCACGCTAGGAATGCGCCGAATCGTGAGGCCATCTCGCTTGCTGGCGCGGCCTAGCCTGACTCCTCCACTTCTCAGCGACTCACACAAACCAACATTCATTACGCTTTATTATAAATTAAAATACCTAGGCTATCTAATTATGATCATGCCAAATAGAAATCGTCTTAAATGCATTGCATATGGAGAGACTGAGATGAAAAGAGACAGAAGCTACTCTACCAAGAAGTATACTTACGAGCACAAAACTTGTTCAAGATTTTTCAGGCATCAAAATCAGTCAAGACCACTTAGATCGAAATGAAGCTAGACTACCTATAAATACCTAAATTAAAAATTCTTTGGAAAAGGCTTTGAAAAACTTGTAGCAACTGATCCTCATAATCATCGCTCTTAATTTGCGAAGTTCCGCCCCTTGCCTCATGCTGATGCTACGTTATACCTACCTACATACATATTGCAGTAGGTACTATTCTATGGAGCTACGAGCACACCCTGCATGAGTGTGCTTATCTAATAAGGAGCGTAGCGCCTGAAAGCGAGCACTTACATAATAATACACTCACAGCAAGTTTCTTGTATAGGTATCATCATGGACTAACAATAGTTCATGGTATATGAAGTTCCATAATTATGGCTTTATAATATTCTGTGGTGTGACTAAGGATTTTTTTTCTGTAGGATGGCTTTATGATGTCGGTGTTCTAATCCTACGCTAGCTAAAATGGCTGCTAAATCTTTTAGCATCTTCTTGTTCTTCTCTTAAATTTATGGCCTCTGTCCGTCATTTCGACAGATAATTTTGTCAGTGTCAATATAGCATGCTGTGGTAACCTGTAATTATGGAAGCACCTTGTTTTATTTCCTTTGAAATGTACGTTGATTTGTGTGGTGTAAACCTGTGTTGAATATCCATTCTTTTAAAAATTAAAAATTAAATAAAAATATATGAAATAATATGAGAACATAGCCTAATACATATTGTTTGTTCGCTTGGGTTGAGACTCTACCTTTTCCTATTTAAAAACAAACTCCGCCTGAACGTGTAATCACCGAGTAGTAGAAGTTACTTGAAACGTGATCCGCGGGTGCTTCAATGTAAGTACCTACATAAGTACCTCTTGCAGGAAGGTAACGTGGAGAAGCGATCCCACACTTCATTACACATAATAACAGTACCTACCTACCTCTCAAAAATACGACGTGTAGGTATACATGCAAAGAGAGGGTCGCTAATGGCAGTCAGGAGTCAGGATCAAAGACAATGCTACCTTTATTTTGTCATGTTTGCGAATGGATTTTTATAAGTACTTATTACGAAATTGAGATTTACCTATATGCTTAGCACTGCACTCCATCGCAAACTAACATGAGTTGCGTCGCGTCTCCGCCGCCGCCGCGGCCACGTCGTCGGTGGCAATTACTTGCCTTTCCAAGTAGGTACCTATGTACATTTCCGTCTGCTCATAAAGTATGAAACGTCAATTCTTATTCATTGTACTGGCCTTCTGTCCCACTTGCTTCCGCCCGCGACTTCGTTCGCGTCCCGTTGATTATCTGGGATAAAAAGCAGCCAAGTTTCATCCAAATCGGATCAGTAGTTTTGCATGAAAGAATAACAAACATCCATACATTCCATACATTCTTACAAACTTTCGCGTTTATAATATTTTATGTTCCATTTCTTTTGAAACATGTACCTACCCAAAGGTATTTATCTTCTATAAAAACATCTTTGGTGTAAAGTATGAAACTTAATAAATGAAATACGAGATATATACTGGAGTACGAGTAGGTAAGGTAGGTTAGGTTAGACGTAATATTATATTACCTATGTTCTTACAGTAAATTATTTATAACCCACAGGATTGCCAAAGCATAATTACTAGCAAACATGGAGAAAGTTAAGTACCTACCTACTTAGGTGCGACGCGATAACATTTAGCACCCGCACTATTTGTTACTGCAAAAATGTTCATTTCAGGTGAGTAGATTGTACCTAAGTCAGAAGTAAAACAATAAAATGTAGTGTTTTTTCAATAGTATTTGAGCACTGGTCCTTGTTGGTTTCTGAGTTATGCGCATGAGGGTCGTGGACATTTAAAAACAATAGAGTTCCGGTTCCGGCGGGGTGCGGCGCCGCGTGGTCTGCGCCCGCGCACGCCAGCTGACTCAAGACTTACGCGAGATACCCGTAACGCAAAATACGGTAGAGCAGGCCAATTAACAATAAGTCAATTTGGCAAACTCCTAAAAACCATAGGTAAGTATACCTACCCTACCTCATATCCTTAGCTCACTAGAGCCGAAGCTCAGGTTTGTAAAGCTCGGAGGCCAGAAACATTCAGAATAGCTAGGTACTTACAAACTATACGCACGTGGAACTTTGGTAGGTAAGTACACTAAGTATGAGCAAAGAAGTTAAACTCTACTCTGGTAGAGCTTTACTCGGATTATCATATTTTTTTATCATTCACTGTTATTAATAAACGCATAAATAATGACTAGGTACCTAGGTAGGTACATAAGTTTATTACAAACCTATGAGTTTATTACTTATTATTGCGGATATCGTGATCAGTTTTTGCTCGTGCCGAATGTGTAGAGGTCCGGTCGGCGGCGGCTGCCGTCCGGTCGCTATTAGCATACAATGGTGGCCAGCTGGTCGCTGATACCATCGCCGTCGTCGTCGTCGCCTCGTGTCACCAATGTTCCATGCCGTAATTGTTAGGACACAGAGAAATTACCTGACTCATGGATTCCTTTGTATACTTACTTAACTTGAGTTTGCTCGTTGTTTTACATCTAGAGTCTCCTATAATAAACTCAGTCGCTCGCGAACGCCGACCGGGGTAGTTTGTAAACACCTGCGTACATTACCTCTACCTACTACATAAGTAGGTAATATAGTTCTATAAACATAATAAACAATTTCAGACGAGAATGTTTTCTTGTTTCATACTTGTTTAGAGCGTGATTGATCAGTAATCGGGTTTTAGTTTTTGAACCTACTTTTTTAACCTATGGCCTTATGGTTATTTTTTTATATACAATATTTAAGTAACCTTTTGACCACAATCTCACCTGATGTTAAGCGATGATGTGGTCGACGATGTAGCACGGTTACCTAGAAGATACTTATTTACTCTACTCTTGAAAACCTCCAGCCTTATTAGCCCTCGGGTCGGGTCACGCGTCGCTTCGCCTAAAACACGTCTTGGAAACAATTTGAATACACGGAGAGCCAACAGGAACCAATGAGTGCCTCTTGAGATCGTCCGCTGAATCTGGGCCGCGCGCGGCCATTGCCTAATTGGCTGATTATTATATTAGGTAAATTTTATATATAGATACTAAACTAAGCAATATGATCGCATGCTGTAAAGCAATAAGTAGGCAGTGAACAATCTGTGTAGTTGATTCGGACAGCACTCTAGCAAGTATTTACAGAGCACAATCACGACTAACCATCGAGCCAGGCATTCCTACAACATTGTCCACCTTTCAAACGAAACTTATTTATTAGGTAAGCAGGTAATAAATAAACCTAATCACCGAACCAGGCGCACACAAATCAAACTAATGAATTACCGTGACTGGCTTGTTATGCTACTACAAAACACACTGGTAGTTCTTTACTACCACAGATCATATAATACTGTTACTACTAACTAGGGAGGTATGGACTTAGCTTTCGATAGCAGGTAAGGTACCTACCTAAACTACCGTTGAAATAGGTATAAATGCCAGTTTGATTTAAGCCCGTACCAGTCAAAGCAATTAATCGATTTTAGTACTACTTAGTTCTGAATTCTGATCAAATGCTTTACCTACAATGGCTACAATATTCGTTTGGTGGCACTTCGAACCTACCATACCCCTGGGGGTAGGGAGGGTGGGACTAAACCACACCACTATGGTTGGATACCTCTCAGCCCAGACTTTACCTCTCACTGCAATATAATTACTACTTTCAATTATTGTACTTGTTTAACTAAGTATACCAATAGGTACCATACAAAATTATTTTTCTCAGCAACTTCTGCGTATGACCGGTCTTTAACCTGTTCTCATACATTGTAAGATACTGTACCTACTAGTGGTCCTAGGTAGATTCTGCATGCAATATCTACATGATATGGTTTCTAGGAAGATAGAGCCACATGACTGTGAAATTAAAAGTTTCTTGCTAAGTTTCTGTCTTTGTAGGTACTCTTCCTACTTGGTAAAACCCTTTCACTCCTTTAACTAATTTGTGCATTGGCAATGTTCTTAGAAAAAGTCTCTACTCTACATCATCGGCCGGCAGGATCAAATACTAACCTTGTAAGTACATATTTAAATTATATTACCTAGGTAAGCACTTATTTGGCAAAATAAGTCGAAATGTGATATCGGCACTGAAGCAGGCATCCATTGTGGCAGTGCGGTGGCAGGCATGGCGTCTCCCGCCACTGATTATGAAGTATGAACGGATCAATTTCACAGCCGTCGCTCAAAGCAGCCGTCCTCGGTCTCCCTCCTCCCCTTACACCCCCTCCCTCCCTCCCTCCTCCCCCCACAGGCAGCGGCCGCCGAGAGGCATTCCTCGCCACTGATACTTGGAAGCCACCAACTAAAACTCCTCATTATTGTAGAGCTCATAATCGGCGGTCGGCCGTCTCTGAATTATGCTTGGAAAAAAATCAAACCATGGTTTTTATACGCATAGTATGAACATGGTTTTCATGATCGTCGTATCATTTCCATCCGTCGGCCGCCCACCTCCCCCCAGCCCTCCCCCGCGTTGTTGGTAGTGTAGGTACCGCAGGCAGGTTCGAGGTAACTTCACTCAATTTGCGCCGTTATCGAAGTGAAGCGGCCTCAATTTTTCACAGTTATCGAACAATTTTCCGGGAATGATGTTAAATAAGAGTGCGCTCATTTTTTCCCCTCTTCCTGTTCGTTATATTTATATACCTATGTAATAAAAGTTCTTTTATTTTTGCATACTTAGGTACCTCCTTGCCAAACAGTTAAAAGGCAGTACCTTTATCTCCCTAATAATAATGTTCATCACCCTAAGTAATAGCGCACTCGGTACATCTTCGTCCAAGGTGTAGGTAAGTTAGGTATACGTACTTACGTACCTAGCCTACCTACCTACCTACATATGTCCGACTCCACATTTAGGTCCCCGCGCAACTGAGCTGACGGAGAGAAGTCTATGTATAAGTAGATAGATCTATATTACGAGCAGAAAGTAGGTACAAACTGTTTCAAATCGACACGCTAGCAGCTTTTAGGCATTGTTTCCAATGTTTCTCGTTATTGTCACATGCCATCAACTTGTTGTCCGAAATAGAGTGAATCATCAAACAGTATAAGCACTTTGATACGTAGTTAGAAGTTGTTTGTTCTGACGCTGCAGTGTTCTTCCGGCTTCTGGTACTTTAATTAAACGCTCATAAATTACTCGCGTGTCGTAAATCAATCGGTAGGGCGGTGCCGGTGCCGCGGCCGCGCGACAACGCTCTATAATTACGCGACGTGGCGCTCAATGGACGGCAGAAGACTTCAAACGCGCGGCAGGCGAGGTGCTGGCATACCAGCGCGTTCTGCCGATGCCGTCTGCTACAGCCAAGGCAGGTGCATACCACTAGTACAAACAATAAGTGTGATTGATGCCCTCATCCAGCAGTTGCAACACTTGCAACTACTGGCTCCTTGCTTGCACTGCACAAGTACCCAGGTATTGTATCGACGTTTTTGAAATAATTAAATCCGCCGTTAAATCATACAACAGTTATCTAAGTCAAATTATTGATATTAGCAGCAGCAGGTGCACAACATGATGAACATAATATTATGTCAACTGACAATATTACCATACGCAGACCTAGGTACCTGCCATGCCACACACACTAACAACAAAGCGATAAGACCGACAATCGTTCATGCGCGTGCGCTCAAGATAATGTTCTGTCGTGTTCCGCTTGTAACAATAAATATGCTTTATCTGGTCGGTGCAAATTAGCTGCATCGGTTATGTAGCAATGCCGATTAACTGGAGTGGAACCGAACGAGCTCTCCATCTCAGCAGCCGTCGTCGCAGTGCACATGTGGCCATTACGTGTACCTACGTATGTATAGATAATGCTGTAGGTATGGACAGGTACCTATGTAAGCGTTTGTAGCCATCACGTGTGAACGACAAACACTTCGTTGCGGCTGACATATTGATGAATCGCACACTTCATTACATTAACGAATGGCAATTATTTATAGGATAGAGCCGTTGCAAATCGCGTACTCTACTGATTCATTTGGCAACTTTTCCCAGAATGACCTTTGAAATAAGATTTAATACCGACCGAACGGTGTTCAAGTCTACAGAATCTGCGAGTCTACATGTACCTACCTACTAGCGTGCAACGTTTCGGGTCGGGACAACGAACCCCGGTTTAGCTCCTGACAGATTTATGGACGGCTGACTGATGTTAACTGCTTAGCTAATACCGGCGATAGTATTTTATCCTGTTCGCGGAAGCTAAATGTCCAGTTTAGATTAGGCCAGAGCTCGGTGGCTCTCGGCGCGATTGTGTTAAGTTCCAAGAGATTTGGAGTTTGTAGCCGATCGATGGTCGATCGGCGCGAGATAGCATGAGGCGATTGAGGCGTGGTTCTCGGAAGCGGCTCCGTTTACCTCATCAGCTCACACTGCGGCCATCGAGTATGAGAAGGTTCCCACACTCGTACAATCGAAGCGGTTCCTTGCGCTGGTATGGTTTATCAGATTTTGTTGGGCATTCATAGCTGGATGCTTGCCAGCAACGGCCCGCTTGGCGCGCGGCGTCGTACATCACACATTAAACGCTTCAAATATTCACGGTTTCAATTACAAATTTTACAAACTAAAGCATAATCTGCATAACGGCGTTGATTTAGAGTTTGCGGGCGTTCCGCCGCTGCTTGCGGCTCGTGGCGTTTCTCGTTTTCATATAAACAGATATGAAGCCCTTTAAGGTAAGGACATTTTATTTGGATAAAAAATAATGGGTAAGAACGCTGACAAAAGGATCGCGCGTGATTGTCGTGAAGGACGCGAAGGGCGGAGGGTGCGTCATCAAAGCAAATATGCGACTCGCTGTTGTCGTCGTCGCCGCGGAAAAACTAATAAAAGGGAATATAACACGCGTGGATATATCGGTCTCGAGTGGCAACCCTTCGAGCCGGGTGTGGTGCAGCGACTCGGGTCGCGAGTCGCGATCGCTCCCTTGCTGTGCCACGAGGTGCCTTTTGACGTTGGTTATTGTCTCCACTATAATGCTTCAGCTTGAGTCAACACATTTTCTGTCTTCTGAACTGATTATCTTCGTTCTGGCGTAGGACGTCCATTGCGACCGATCCTAGGCGGCTGCCGTTCTACACTGTAACAACCCATAATGTTGTGAATACACATTTACCTATTTTTTTACAAAACTGTTCAGTGAAAAGTTTTATTTATTTGCATCTATTCATTTTAATAGCCTCAAAATTAATTGTACAAATACGTAATGCGATATGCACTCAGAAGGGAGGGTCGGCTCGAGTCAATAAGCGCATTCCGCGCCCAATTCTAAATCAAATAATGCTGTGTTGTATAGCGAATTACCGAGTCGCGTCCGCCGCCGCGCCTCGTCGGGGGCTCGGCGGCTCGGGGGGACCCATGCAGGCTTTTGTTATTCGACGTAATTGATTCGGACAGCTGCAATAAGGGTATTGCATCGCTAATCATTTGTTATACACTCGCGCGACTGGTTATGAAGTGGGTGATGTGAGCTAAGAGATAGTACCTAATAACAGCTAGGTTATACTTATTTGAAAAACTTATTTAAAAATCTACGTGCCTAATGTGTCGTTCGGACAATTATGTAGTGATTTTGATAATTTTCAATACTTAGCCAGTAAGTTCAAGTAAGCTCACAAATGTTGCAGCGTGACCAATGATTCTTACTCCTACAAATAATATATTTCGCTGCTGCTGATGTTATTTATAGGCATATGTATAAGTACTTATTATAATTAAAAACCGTTCACCTGAGAGGGAAAGGACTCCGGACCAGCAAAGCAAGACCGACCTTTATTTAATGAAAATCCCTCTGGTCTCCCTCTTTAGTTGAACAAGTGTAGGGTCAGGCATTGTCCGGACGAGTAATGAAAAGTTTAATAACGCGCGCACGTGTGGGACCCCAGTCGACCTGCTATCTCTCTCAATGCACAATTTATTGAGAGCAATTTCGCATGTCATAAAACCGAATTAATATTGTCCCGGCACGTCGCGCCGCCGCCGCGCTGGCCCTCTCGGCTCGAGCAGACTATTTGTCAAATGGCACGGACGACGAATTCATCTTTTTACATTGAATTAATATTACTAGCGTATGGAACAGACGCCGCGAACAACAAGTTTGCGACATGAGTTGTTGCCGACCGGCAACAACTGATTTAGTCGCTCGCCAACAACCATCGTGACCGCATGCGAATAAAAAGTAATTCAAAATGCCGTCTTGCGTTTTAAAAACGTGTAAAAACCAATCGACTGTGAAAAAAAAAGATAGTGGCGTGACTTATCATCGGTAAGTAAACAGAATAACAACTAGAACTAACCAAAATTAATTTTTGTAGATTATTTTCTATTGTACGGACATTTTGTTTGAAAATCATAGATTATGAAAAGTGCATCGTACAGATGGGATGTTTAGGATACCTACTAAGGGTTGGTGACTAAGGTTTAACTTATTATTTTGAACTCATATTACTCGGCCTATGTCGTCTGTCTGATCAGTAATATGTAGTAGGTACTGTAGCTATCTTTTGAAATCGTCATTATAAAGCTTTACTATACCTATATTTCTTTAATGCTATGGCAGAGTGAGATAAGGTGTGGGGTCTAGTTAGTGCAAATAGGTACCTATGTAGGTATGTACCTACTTTTTGTATAAAATACCAATTTATTTTAAAACTAATGATTTTAAACGCTTAACAATTCATTTTAATTTACTGTACATTTTTTCACGTTTTGAAATATAATATTCATAGGTACTGCATTAAAATTCAGTTTTGTATGTACAAAAGCTGTCTGAAGTGTCCCTTCTGCGGTGAAAAAATCTATGAGAGCGACATGTTGTTACACTATGTTGAACGAAACGCGTAAGCGCCCCGAAATTCACGGCGCTTACGACGTTTTGGTCGCGAGAAAACTATACTCTATTAGCGATCTAGCGCTGCATGTTTTGAGAGTATGGTTAGACGACATCTAATCTTTTAGCGCTGCAGCAAATACTTGTCTTTGGGCGGGGCGCGCTCGCCTCAAGTTGCGACACGTTTTTGGTTTGGTATAGCTTCTCTATACGCTAGTAATAGTTCCTCAATGTCTTTTTAGAACACTTGTCTGCCGGTGCCATTGTGTTCGCTCGCTGCCTGCCGGAGGGTTGAACGTTCAATTGATTCGAGATGGTGCCACACGTGCCTAAAGACTATGGGCTTTTATTAGCTTTCATTACATCGGCTGGCATGCCCTTCTTATATGAAAAGAATCTTTGATTTAGTTTAACTTAAGTACATATCTATGACGTTTTGAAAAGTTATGCACATTCGTGAGGCATATTTAAAATACTTAATGCCCTAAAACATAATAGACAGTAGAGTCGCTGATGCTCAATATTTTGACTACAAAGAAAGAAAGCTGCAGTCAGTAACAAATGCTCTCTAGGGTGTTTGTGTTGTGTTAGTGACGTGACGTGACGCACGAGACAGATGAAGTCGATTAGCTCTCAAGAGCGCGGAGTGGCGCGCGGATTGCCTAATGAAAAGCATCTCGAGTCGCGTCATCGCGACATCGCGCTTCCTTCCACCTCGCCACTCAGCGGTCTCCGCCTTCACAAGGAAAGTTCACTTCATTTCCATTATCCTAGAGTACCAGTAGTACCACCCAACGATTTTTATATGAAAGGAACTAGGTAAGGATTCGGTGTACTTTTGTTTTACTATATAACAGCTCTACATTTTCCCCCTTAATTACGATCGCTGCATAACTCAGCATTATTCAGCTGTTTAAATTATTGCTGTCACCTACTAACAGGTAATGTCAAACAGTGACAGAGCTAGACTTTGATTCAACTGTTTAACTATTCGTCTGTCATAAGTAATATGCTAAACAATTCATTTTTCTCAGCAAAGATCCGTTCAATAAAATGATGAGCCAATTCACTTCCTCTAGGTGTCCAATCCCAATCTCAACGTTTTATGAGTTTAGTGAAAGAACCGGAAGTTACCTCAGCATATAACAATGCAAACCTCACCGAGTAAGTCCCTAGATAACTGACTTATTATTATAACTCATCCAAATTAACTAATTTAATTATCTAAAACTACGTAAGCGCCAGCAATATTAAGAGGATGTACCGTACCGACTACCGACTCGTAAATAATGAATAATCCTCGCAGTGTCAAGTGCGATCAGCGTCTCGTGATCGTGATCCGCCGAATAAGTGCCAATAATGTTTTAAAAGGGTTAGACGTGTAATTAAACAGGAGCCACGCTCCGAAGGGAATTGAGGGGATAACTCAGTCGACTCTACCAAAGAAATTAAATGTTCTACGCTAGGAATGATTGTAACCTTCTTCCGTGTGACCCTATGTTTTACAGATTCCCACTATGTCTAAACCTGTTCAAACAGAATACATTTTGAAACAATTTTTTCATGAAGACTAGATCTGGGGTGTCTTCTACGCGCGAGAATGAAAGACACCTTTTGGTGTTAGTCTCAAAGTACCCTTTGAATTTGCCCTCGGTCGAGATTTTTGATTTCCCGTCGAGTTCAGATGCATCACAGGATAATGGGTTCTTCAAGGATATCAAAGGGAGAGATAATCGCTGGGTAATGATAGTGAAGCTTCAAGCAGGCGCGTGTCCCCGCTGCCTGGATGCGGATATGCGCACATGACGCGCCACGGCGCGGGCGCGGGCGCGGCGTACTGCGATATATCAACAGAGCTTAGCACATCACGGTGAAACGTTTATTACAGCTTTAGTCTAATCGGTATTGAAGCTCCCACATATTGACTGCATGCAATGGGTACAATGGCATAAGATATTGATAAAATAAAACGTTTAATACATGGATTTCAAGTTAAAGTCATGTTAATGCTGAACGATCGGTTACAAGTCTCACCCTCGCGCCATAAATCAAGTAGCGTCGATCGAAGCCTATTAGGTACTTACAAAGGTAGCTTTATCGGTTTTTGTTGAATTGTTTTAGGATAAAAACAAAGTTTTTGTGGTTTGTATCTGGATGGAGTGACGTGCGGTGAACGTGGTGACAGTAACAAGACGGATGTCGCTGCGGCGCGGCCGGACGACGGACGCCCTGCGGCGCGGCTGCGGTGCGGTGCGATGGGAACCATCCTCTCCAGTAAAACTTACTTACACTGAGATCTGTATCTAAGCGACATCAATCTACCACTCGGCCTGCATACCCACCCCACTCACTGCTACATCGTCTGTGGACGAGTGCTTGATCATTTGTCACGTGGACTTCAAATAATGATTTGAATAACAACAACATGAAACGTCAGAAGCATGATTTCGGTTCATCATGTCTCGTGAGCTGGCAATCGGCTCGAGACACACCATCACTCAGGTGTTAAGAAAACGTTCAATAATTTATAACATGGGTTTTTCTGCATGCGGTTGCAGAATATAAACATCCATTACCTACTTCATAGGTTTTTATTTATTTTACTTCATAGGTTGATATGTTCCTTACTAATAGCTTTCGTTCCTAGATGTGTTCCTCCGACGTGGACTTTGGAGAGTAGGCAGAGAGGTGGTTGGGCTGGAGTAAGGCATTGTGCCGCGATATTTATCAGCCGTTTACATTGTGTCCGCGCTGCAGTTCGCATAAATCGAGGAGAAAGGAACAATCGACGAAGTTCGCTCCAACAGCGCCAAATTGAATCAGCTTTGAAGTCGTCTTGTTTTTGTTGCAATTTGGGCAATTGTTCACCTGTCTCCCCTCTCAGGGACCGCTTTATTTGGAGCTTGCTTTCCGCGTTATTTAATCCGCGAGATCGCGTCGTCGTCGCGTCGCGTCGGTTACTCCGGCCGCGCGCTATTCGAGGCATCTCCCTGCGCTTTGCATTCGATTCCCATCGCATCGGCCGCGAGATGGCGACCGATAAGTTGTCTTGTCTCAATAAATTTAATTAAACGTCGCGCTCGATTTCTAGCGGCCAGCGAAGGCGGGTCTCGGGAGCGAGCGCGGGGAAGGCAAATGTGTTCACCCCCGAGACTTGTGCTCGTATTAATTAAGTGAGAGAGCCGGTCTGTTCAATCGGCACAAAGACATCGCCGCATCAAACACGAAGCTAAGCAAAAAATGTATCGTCGAGGTCCCTCCGAGTGAGTACCGGCCGCGGGCGCGCGGACACTTTGACCGCGGCCGGAGCGCGTCTCCGACCGCTCCCTGCGCCCTCGCGGCCTCTTCTATGGACAAAGAACTTTTTGCGAGCACAGTTTAGCTCGACCGCATGCCAGCCGGCCGAGTTACTTTAATGTTACCTACGTATGTATACATAGATAGACGGAGCGGTTCTTTGTCACTGATTTAATGCTGCTCGTAATTATCTTCTCGCTGCTTATCTTCTCTTTTATCTTCTATACCTACTTACTAAACTTTCAAAGAATTTTTATGGAATTAACTGACTGAATTAATAAAACTTGCGGCGGTAGTACATTACCTCTAATAATACTAGGTAAGGTAGGTACTGCATGTATCTTTAAAGACCTTCTTATGTGTAGTAGTTGACTCAGTGTCCGCTGGAACGTCATCATCCATTAGATATCGTTATCTAAGTATCTGCCCCCCGCCGGCTCAGCGGAGCCCCCCGGGGTGGCGAGGAGACACAGGTCACGACCATCGATCTGCTGTCTGTCTCTCGGCTGCCACGAGGTAACCTCTTTATTTTATTAGCATCAGTAACACCATGGCCTAATAACAACACTCATCCTGCTGTCTCCAGGGTCTTGCGCACGCAAACTATGAACAATATAATGTATTATAACTTATAGGTACCCTAAGTCGTAGTAACTCATTTCGTTCTAAATTCAATTCAATATCTCCTTTCGGTAAAAGTTCGAGATATTTGTCAGGGTTAGATATTTCAAATTGTAACTGCTCCTCCGTTGCTTTTAGACCAACTTTACCTTATAAGCTTTCCACTTCTTGTGAAATTAAAGCGTTCATAAAATAACAGGATTATTATGTGTTACAGCTCGTTAGGTGGCAGATACGTGGCAAGTCGCGCCGCGGGTGCCGGCAGCTGGGTCTCGAACCTGCGACCCGCGACTGCCCGCGAGCCGCAGGGACTCGCCAACGGCAGCACTTCCCCATCACTCGCATTCCTGAATCGATAAGTGTCCTTCATTTTATTTCGTTGGTTTTGTTTCTATGAACTGGCGGTGGCTTTGAGTTCGGAATGTTATTCAGGTCAATCGTGCGAAGCGCGGCAACAATACAAATGAATCACCGAAATGTGTAATCGCTGATCTTTGCCATTACCTATACTTAGTTTATAATAATAGTGGGTACAAATGGGCTATAATCTGTATCGGTCTCTGCCGTGCCACGCTCACGCATATGAAACTGACAAAGTTTTTCAGTAGGTAATCGAAACAATCTTGTCTCAGAGTGGGCGTAGTGCAATGCATCACAGGGCACGTCCTCAGTAGATTTACTTAATGACGCAATGCACCGCAATAGGTAGCGGTGGGCCATCGGCTTGTTCCATCATTTAGTTGTATAAAAAACTTTCATTTCATTTATTAACCAGCTTGTTACATAATATAACTTTGGCACTTTAACGTTTGGTTAGGTTAGTTAACGTTTGCTTGTAAAAGATTGAATTAAGTACTTTACACTGGTTTTTATATTCTTCCTCTTTACTATTCAAATTCTCATAATCTTTGTAAGTCTTTGATCCATGTTTATCCCCTAACTTTTTCTAAACGAACAATATAAGTTGCGAGAAAAGAGAAATGTCCGCGGAATGTTCGGCATTCGTTTTTGTATTCCCATCGAGAGACATGAAAGGCATCGATTACCTTTTAATTAATAAAAACTGTTCACATGACAATATGTAGGTAGTTAGGACAGTCAGACGGACAGACGCATTCCTGGCATCGGAAGTAAATTATAGTTTATCGAGATCAGTAGCGGCGGCGGCGGCGGCGGACAGAAGGCCGATTTATGGTGTTGTTCTGTAACTCTAACACGACACACTCACTGCTGCACTTGACTTTACTTGCTGAACAAACGTGCCTCTACATCTACAGAAGACATAACATATTGAGAAAATGTTGATAGGTATTATGGTTCCGGTGGTTGCTATTATAATATTTTTAGATTTTGTATATGAGATGCTACTAGGCCTAGTACCTACTAACTAACCGATGGCCCGTTGCATTGCAGGTGATGGTGAGTGATTTAGTTATCTCTGCTTCCATCAATAATTATATTACCGCGCTGAGCGCGTCCGCCTACTAGAACAATAGGTACGTTACATACTCGTACAATAAAAAGAAACAGTTTCGTCATCTATTTCCAAAATGATAAGGCTCTCGGGTCCCGCGGGGTGGCGCCGCGGGACCCGGGAGCCTTCTGATAAATAATGACATTTAATAATTGATTAATAACGAAGGAATCGAACTCCCGACCCTGCGCGGTCGGACCCTGATGCTATCGGCATTCCTCCAGCAAGGCTCGGGGCTCGAACTACGAGGCTATAGACGATGACTTGCTAATTAATTTAAATGACTCGGGACCGCCTGCCGCCTGCAGGACGCAAAAAAAATCGGGTCACCAAGCTACTTAATATTGGGCAGGTTGCACTGTCGGTCGGTGGTGCTACTGTGAAACTAATAATGGTCATGTGAGTTGCAATGATACAAAATAGCTATCAGTAAGGGCATGTCTGGCAAAATCTTGCACTGCCAACCTGTATCGAAGAAAAACGATCAATGCTATCCGTCATCAAATAAATATTTCTACCAATGTCTAAAATTAAATAAGAAATATTTAGGTACTTGTAAAGTGATGGTTGTCGTAATCGGTAAGGAACAATAAGGAACCGGGTTCGTTCGGTAGAGCCGCGGATCAGTATCGAAACATCTCGGCATCGTCGAATTAAATCGACGACGCAGATGATATCACCAGGGATCTGTCTGCGCCGCGCCGCCGCCGCCTGCCTCTATGCCGACACACGAGGTTTGATACTTGATCTTTTAACTCTTTAACGTACATCAACGTACAAGTTACAACATTTGTATAACAGACTGAAAGTTTTGGTGGGATCGTAAGTAAATAAAAATATAACATTTACATAATCTATGTGATAGGTGTCTCAGTATCCCCGACTAATAAATGAGAAATTAGCTGATACCTATTATTACTTATGATTTTTTTACACCAAATTAAATAAAACAAGGCCAAGTCGCTATAACATTACAAACTACAAACAGAACAGAAGTTAGGACAGAAAATAGAAGACAAGTATCAAAACACAGCGGATAATATTCTAATCATTGGATTTTCCTATTTAGGTATCCGAATATATTAGATCATTTGCATCCCTTTATTGATTTACAACTATAGATGATGTTCTGATAGAGCCTGCGGGACAGCCTCGGTGGTAGGCAGGAGTCGATTACTAAGTAATAATTATCCTTATAATATCGATACTATTTGTGTCGTCAAAGGGTTCTATTATATCATCGGAATGCTGAAATAATGCGTCTCCTTTCATCAGATAAACATGAGTTACTGTTTTTATTTTATTGTAAAAATGTAGGAAATTAACGTATAGTATCTTTGTAATACCGTTCTTTTTATTTTATTGAGAAGGGGAAATTTAAAACTTCGGTAGTATCAGCACTAGTAGGTACGTAGGTAACTATCTTCTAAATAAAATATTATTATTCCAATATTTAACTTATTTTTCATGTGCAATAGATAAGTAATTCGTCGACGGGACTTCCACGGGACTTTGGAGGAGTGTCACGGATTCACGATCCTCAACAGAAGGGATCGATTGTGGAGAAGTAGGTACGAGATACGTAATTGTTATTTTATGATGCTGATTCCGTTGCTTCGATAACCTCTAACTGCTTAGCTGTAAGCGGTTACTCGTACTTGGATATGTTTTGCGCTCTTTAATAATTGCAATCGTTATCTACCGGTACTTTTAGCTTATCTACCGGCTGGCTATATCACCGGTAGTTAACCCTCGCTTATCAGCTCCGCGGCGCAGGACGAGGCGGCTTCCAATCGTTACGGAACTGCTCGTGCAAAAAGCAATAAAAAAATCATAATTTCAAACTGATCATTGTTAACTAGACTTTAGGCCTTACTTGGTATTTGATAAGTATTTCTCATAGCTTAGATTTGTCTTATTTCTTTTAAGTTACGCGAGACATTTTTTATTACAAACATGGTTTTAAGAGGTAGAAGTAATTATTACCACAAAATAGTATTTATGTTAAGCTTTTTGTCGTGACACGAGCAAGTTAGAGGGTGAGGTGACCCGGCTATAACTCACGTGTCTAATTAACGCTAATTTATGTGACTCATTATAAAGTGAATTAGCTCCCGAACAAATGCGCGGCCCCAGAGAGGAGTGACGCTCGCGGGTACCTCGCGAGGATGTGACCCGGTACCGGTACATACCTGCTGCTGCCACCGCATCGTGGGAACTGACCAACTACCCACACACACACACACGCATTCAAATACCTCTGTTCGCTCATCACAGTTACAAATCCAAAACCCATGCTCGATTATTCAGTTCTGAAAATAATAGTACATTATGGTACTAGTGTGGTACATTGGTAATTACCGCCGAGGTGCCATTGAGAACGGTAATCACCAATACACACGTGTATCATACGACGTTTTTCAACACACTTGTGAATAAAATAACAATAACTATAATTTCAACAGTGAAAACGAGTTGTGAAAAATGTTTCGCTATGGCGGGAAAAATTAATCAGTTTTCCTATGCGCGCGCATTGCGATCGGCCACAGATTAATTTATTGGTTCTATTGAACACGATCTTTTTTTTGAATAAAAACTTTTCTAAGAACAAAGCAACACAACCAATAAAATTCAAAAAAAAAATCTATAACTCACTAGTGAGTTATAGCAATGAAAAAGTCACAGTTTGATTATGGGTGTCATTCTGTGCCTAATTGCAGTGACCATAGAGCCACTTTATGAGCAAGTGTGTTGAAAAATACATTCTTTGAAGTCGAAGAGGTTGGGGAATTATATTCAAGAGCCATAGAGGAAATTATATTCTAGAGTCTCAAAATAATTTTAATGGAGGGTTCATTCATAGACTAAACACATAATTATGTACTTAATCTACGTACAGCATAGATGGATATCACAGTGCTCCATCTCTCGACTATTTTATAGTGAAGTGAAGGAGTGATTTGCGTTTAATGGGTCGTTTCGTGTATCAGTGCGTCCCGCCCCGCAGCATGCGCATCAGCAGCCGCGCAGTCTGTTCCGGGAACCGATCGGAGAAGCGAGCCTTGCAATTACATAAACTCACCACTATCTGATCGAAGTGATCGGCGACGACGGCGCGGCGGCTCGCTTTGTGTTCGCTACATGCATATTCATTCACGATTAGCCCCATTCCGTTTGATGGTGCGCTGCCGCCGCTGGTGCTGACGAGGTTTAACTGCTCTGCGACAATGGGATCGTCCATCGAATGACACCGGCCGCGGCTACCGGACACAGCGTGTATAACCACTGCCACCTTTACCTACCATTATCTTATCTGCGACATTAAAACCCACTCCTACATGACCATCGTCCGATAAATGCTTAAGACTCTTCTGCACCTCTATATTGTCCTTAGTCAAGGTTCAAAGTTCCCTGATTATCTACATTTGAGATAAGTTCGAGCACCTCGTAAAAACAATGGCGTGTGCTTCGGGAGCGCTGCGGCTGCGGGAAGCTATTAGCTTTATCGAAGACGCGTTAGTAAGAAGTGAAACTAATTAGGCGGATCAGTGAGAAGCCGCCGCCGTTTCTTCAGCTCCAAGTCTTTGTTCCCATAGTTTCACAGATTATTATAGCGCTTACTGCAAAATTCCTCTTATCCTAACTACTAACTAGTAGTCAGCGGTACTTAGTTAATTCGTTAGGCAGTAAAAAAGCTTCACTTTGTTCCTCTATCCGGAAATGGTTTATCTTTCTATTTTATCATATTACTCACCTTTCCTTGTTTTATTTTATGAATATATATATCAGGTGCTCCTAACCAGTGCTTCAGTTGATACCTACTTAACCAGGCTGCTAAGCATCATATTTACCATAAACCCGATAAAAGCATCGTTTACAATTCTTTCCACGAGTGAGTAGGTGAGGTGAGGGAGGTATAATCAGCGTAATATTTATGGTAAACTAAACGCATTCTCTCGCCGGCGTATCGGGTCCAACTGACGTGTTGACATCATCGCTTGCTTATGTTCGATTCCTGATACAATATACCTTTGTCTTATCCATTATGAATTTACTTGTTCAAAATGAATCGGACGCCTATTTTTGTGTTGAAGACTTTATAAAAAAATTGGCCTGCTGTTAAAATTTTTCTTTCGACTTACTCTAGGTATAGGTATTGTTGGGGTGCTAGGCCGGGTAACCTCCACGCGGTGCACCCTGGAAACATCATGAAACACGCCCGCAGAGTACTGTGGACGTGTTTCATGGTGGCCAGTAACCCGGCACGGTGGGCCTCTCCGCGTGTCCCTCTGATAAGCAGAGGGCACTGCGTGATGAGGCAGGGTAGACTTCGGTCTACCCGGGTGGGTCCGGGCCCCCCTTGTTTGGTGGCCCGGACGACCTTCTGGGACCTGGTCCCAGAAGGGGGCGGCGAAGCGCGCGCGGGAGGACGCGGAACTCTCCCGCGCTGCCGCTTCGTGGGGGGGCCTTAGGCCCCCGAGCGGGGAAGAGCGCGCGGGACGACGCGGAACTGTCCCGCGCCGCTCTGACGCATGGTGGCGAATGGCGGGGCCGCAGTAGAGCACCGGCCCCGCATTGCAATCATACGCCACCTGCGGACGGGAACGGCCGAGCCGCTTGCCGTTCCCAGGCCCCACCCTGCAAGGGGAGGGGCGTGCGGGCCCCGCTGTAACGGCGGGCTTCGTCGGCGGGGGACTGGACGTAAAGGCTCTGCCGGTTTCCCAGTCCCCCCCCCACTAAGACGACGCAGGAGCGCCGCTGGGTTTTTAGTGGGTATACCGGCCTTTGACCCAGGCCGGGGAGTCCCACATACCCCCCTTCATACTCTCTAGTGGAGGGGGGATGCGTCATGCATTGTCCCAGCGCAAAAAAAAAAAAATAAAAAAAAAAAAAAAGGTATAGGTATTGTTGCGTGCTGTGGGTTTGCCTTAAAAATAAATAAATTATAATTTTTACGTTGGCAAGGAATATTAGGCTAGCTGTAGATTTTGGCCGCTGGCTGGTGGAGTTTCCTGCGTCCCTGGTCGCGCGAGGCAAAGGCCTTCCGTGTAAGCCTCGCTGGTACCATCGGTCAGCACATTGGCCATTTAGCAGAGCTGGTAATTGGTCGCGCCGGCGCATAAGTCACCGCGCCCTCGGATGCAAGATGGCCGCTGCGGATGCCGTAATTGCTTTCGTGGAAGCTACCGCCGCCGCCGCCGCCGCCGCCGCCGCGTCGCGGGCCGCATACAGATTGCAGGATCCGCAAAAACACGCGCCGCAATTGGATTCCCCCTCCCCCTGGCCCCCGCAGTCCCCGCGACACGATAATAGCCCGCGCCGCCCCACGCCGCCTCCTCGAGACCATTTCACCGAACTTTATGCACTTAGGTCTCGTGTATCACCTAGTCCTCATGCTCTACGAGTAGTTTGGATGGTAGGTACCTATGCGACATTCTAATCCACTTCCTCGTTGTTTCAATAACCCGACTGATGTCACACGTTTACAATTTTACCTTATAGAGCGACACTTATATCCAGTCGCCAGTGCGGGAATGCCGCAGAACGCTTTGAATGCCATGAGTAGCGAGATGCTTTACAAGTGGAAGGTGTTCTGGTTCAATAATAGATTCATTTTGATGATTCTGATTACCTATAGAAAGAATTAGCTAGGTGCGTTCGGCGGCATATTCGACATTCCAACGCGTTTCTATACAATGTACTACCTAAGTATGTGGATAAGGTACCCAAGTAAAGCAAAATATGCATACACGACACTATTTTGAATATTTCAATTTGTAAAACGACAGCTACAGTCACTGCGTAATGTGATTGTGATTGACAACAGGATTGTTGGATGGACACGAGATGCTGATGAGCTTGTAAACAAGTATACCTACCTAATACCATTGTTATTCGGTATCTACCTATGCATTGCATATAGGTAAGTACCTACCGTTATAAGTACAGTACATTCTGTACCTATGTACATTACATAGTTAGTGAAGTAGATGCTATCAACATTATTGGCTTGTATATCGTGGCCTACACAGCAATATTCACATAAATCGAAATTTATAGCTTATGTAGGTGCATAACTACTCAAAGTCCAAGGCAAAAAAACTTTAATTCAATAAAATCTCACTGATCACTTTGAATCGTCATTACGTTTTGTATGATTAGTAAAATATGCGCTATTGATAAACTAGAACCTCTTGGAATCATGCAAGTGCTCTTATTTAGAGTGCGTACAAATGAATGTGTAACATTAGTTCGGTTGTGTTATGTCAGGCTGGCAGGTTGGCATGTAAACTGATGCAGATATGCGAAGTATTCGTTCGGTGCCGGAGCTCGGATCGGAGCGGTATAATGTTAATATCGACGAGGTGTCCGCTGACGACGGCGACTGCCCGCCGACACACTGCGCGAGGAATGCCGACCGCGGCCGCCCGTACCGGAATTTAGCCCTTATTGTAACGATGGCAAAGGCCAAAGTAGAATACAAAACCCAGCGTGAAAGACGGTTCAAATATTTGCAACTTCCTACAAACCTGACGCCGCCGGTTGATTGGAATAATGAAAGGCTGCCTTGCCATAATAACAGCAGAAATTCTCCTCCATAACTTCGTTGGATATCCAAAATATACCCATCCTACTGTTCAGTATTATAATTCAAAATTCCACTAGGTACCAATATCTAATTACTTAAGGGTAGTTAAGCGACAAATTATGAAATATACAATTCATGTCATAAGTCATGAAATAAATCAACTGGTACTTATGGTTCATTCCTAGAAAGACTGACCGGCTCAGCGTGACTTAGTGAGTTAGTTGCATGTATGTATACATATAGGTATAGGTAGCGATACTTAATAGGCTAGCTCATAAAATTGTATGGCATCGGCGACTACAACGACGGAATCAAATGAAACGGCAAAGCGACGCGACGGCTTCCTAGAACCGATGCGACGTTCGCGGAACCCGGTGCGTGCATTGCACCGCACCAATCGTGTCGCGTCGTCCGTCCACTCGCTGGGCACATACACACTGCTGTGTATTCTACGTCCTCCCCTTGCCCGAAGCTCGCGGCTTTCGGTAATATTCACCAGAACTGCATTCACTGAACGACTATGACAAGCTCACTCTCTCGCTCGATAAACCACAAATCGTAGAAAATGATGAAACATTCCTTGATTAGGCCATGGAATTCGTTTTCCGAATTGAAACCATTACTTTTTATCAATTAGGCAGGTAATTTAGCAACAAAGTTGCTGTGATTAGCTCAGTTAATTACGGTGAAGTACGCGACTAAAAGAGATCATTTGAAAACAGCATGCCGAGTATTACGAGGCCCGAGGCCGCCGCCGCCGGGATGGTCTACTGCGGCGCAGCCCGAGCTCACGTATTATTATATTATCTATTTTTGGCATTCTGGTAAAACTTTAAGTAAATAGGTATAGCGTAGAAAGTGAAGTCGTCACATTTTTGCACTTAATTAGCAGACGAATAATCGAGAAAACTATTTATCTGAATAGCACATACCTACCTAGTATAAAACGTCATTATAAATTGAAACAATGAGCTTGCTTTCAGGCTAAAATATAATAGTATTAGCAGAGATTCAAGAAATTTACCATTGTACTGCGGCATTTCGTGTTCTCAGGGGATCAGGGGAGCTGCCGACGGCACGAGCTCTACACAAGTACCGAGAGAGTACTTAGGCGGTGGGCGTGGCCGCGGGTGCCGCCCATTGCACACAGACAACGCTACGCATGTGTGCGTAATATCACGGAGTATGCAAATCAGCAGTTCACCCGAAGAGATAGGCGACGACTCGACGACCGACGACGTCACTATAC
This sequence comes from Eulithis prunata, assembly GCA_918843925.1. Taxonomy (NCBI): domain Eukaryota; kingdom Metazoa; phylum Arthropoda; class Insecta; order Lepidoptera; family Geometridae; genus Eulithis; species Eulithis prunata. Next base: position 10,052,615 of record OU974011.1, read on the forward strand.
CGACGCTATCCGCCGCAGAACATGACATTATTATATTTTTGGTGCTACGTATGACGTAGTGCACCGTAGAGCCTCTACGAAACTCGTAGCTCTCGTATCATAATTACGCACGAAGCATTCAATAAAAAAAATCCGCAATCTACGCTATTTGAGTAATGTACCTAACACACCTAACCTTTTTTGCGATATAACAATCCATCCGATAGTGCACAACAAGTTCTAGTACATTCAAAAGTTCCGTGCGGGTACTAAGAAATAAATTAGCGTTATTCCGAGGCATTCATCCGGCCCACCAGTGGGCCGGCTGCCGGTAAGGCTCGATGGGAATAACCCTTCTATCTAATACATTATAATTATACCTAATTTATATTGTTACTATGGGATGCGAGGATTTACAATTTACTGCTATTGCGGTAATAATCCATAAATCCCCACGATAACAATAATAATGATGATTGAGAAGTATAACATAGTAATAAACAATTAATGCATATTATTATGGCTCACATAGGTATTTAGCCAGGATTACTGGAAAAAATTACCAGAAATCCTGATTGGTAGGGATTTGTCAGTGGGGATTTCTGTAATATACCGCCAAATATTGCGCGTCGCTGAGTAATAATCGCACTAAGTACCTAGGCAACGCACTGCGCAGATGCGGGTAGATTGCAATATGCGGTCGAGATATGCAAAATATGGTAATTATTTTGACAATCCGGAGATATGGCGCTCTTCATGTAAAGTTGTATTTAATGTTTAATACATAAAAATACCTGCTCATAAATGAGATGGGCAGACGACATCGTCAAAATCGCAGGCCGTAAATGGGAGAGACTAATAGCTCAGGACCGCAGTGGATGGCACAAACTCGGGGGGGGGGGGGGGGGGGGCGATGCCCAGCAGTGGGTAAAGTCGAGCCGTGTGTGTATGATGTAGATGACGATGACTCATAAATTGAATGATCAACAAAAAATCTCACAGGTGATATGCATTAAACTCATTCAACCACAAATAATGGATTAATTATTATTGTTTTTTTTTAGTTTGTTTTGGTGGGATTTTTATTTATTTATTAGGCTAAATTAAAAATAACCTCAGCAGCATGGTTACTGGTAGAGATGGACCAGAGATGATCGTTACTAATCTTATAAAAATGGCATTATATATAAATCAAAGTTATTTTTTGTAATGGTTGTGTATTTATCTTGTTTTAACATTGAGAGACTACTTACTCTAGCAGTAAGTAGTCTCTTAACGAATGGTAAGTACCTAAGCTGGTCAAGACGTAAAATGTTACTGATACCTCTTCGTTCATCAAAAGTATCGTATTTTTCGTACAAAATATTTCAATCAGATAGACCATGCAGGTATCATCGAGAGATAAAATTGAGCTTCAATAAAATGTCGTTGATAAATAGGTTAATATCTTAAACATCTGAAAGTCAGCACTAATATTTTAGTGTTAATTTTAATTTAATGTCGTCCATGCATCCCCACCCCGCCTCACATTAGACTGAGTAGAAAAACAGCAGGGAATATTACGTACATTAGACAATAATTGTTCACCGTCGAGTATTAAAATAACTAACGCTTTTAACTAGGTAGATATAAGCTCGTTATAATAGTAACAGGGTCCATTTATTTTTACGAGGTACATTAGAGCTACTAAAACTACTAACCTACAATAAACATTAAAAATATTGTGGGTGGTCGTAGGTTGGTAGGTAGGTACCACATGGCGTGGTTGTTACTATTATTTGTATAACTGAGTAAAAATGTAATGTTTCCGTAACATGCCTCTACTTAGTAGATAGATAAGAAACAGACAATTCTTAGGCTACTGAAATAGTTATTTGTTATACAAGAGTGCAAAGTTGCTTTTTAACCGCGTGTTCAATTTTGATGACCGAGCAATCGAAGGATTCAAAATTAGAATCCTGAGCGTTAGCGAGGGAATCAAAAGAGCACGAGGTGAAAAATCTTTGCACTCGAGTGCAACACGTAACTTTTCATTCCACCTCAGCGAGGAAATGACTAAATGCAAAAAAAGCAAATTGAAAAAAGAACACCAAGAAGGTTCTGAGTTTTGAAGAAATTAAAAAAAAGTTGTATGATATATTCGGCACCATAGAGGTAGCAGTAAATAGGTTTAATGTTTTTTTTAATTCACAAACTTAGTGCACACGATGTTACTTAATTCAATTTACTTTATCCTCTAGAGAATAAAAACGGCTTTTCCACTCAGATATTGAAGATTAATAGTACATTATGGTACAAGTGTGTAACATTGGTGATTACCGCCGAGGTGCCATTGAGACCCGAGCCGTAGGCGAGGGTCTTAAGAGAGCCGAGGACGGTAATCATCAATACACACGTGTATCATACGACGTTTTTCAACACACTTGTGAATAAAATAACAATTAACTATAATTTCAACAGTGAAAACGAGTTGTGAAAAATGTTTCGCTATGGCGGGAATAACTAATCAGTTTTCCTATGCGTGCGCATTGCGATCGGCCACAGACTAAAGAGATGAGGTTTTTTTTTTAATTTTCCGTGCTTACGGTTTGCACCTATTCTGTCACGTACAAAATGGGGAATTTAAAGTTTTTTTTGATTACAGAGAAAACAAAAGTTATATTTGAGTGAAAGTTTTATTTATTAAACACGTAACGAGTTAAAATTATCTATTTAAATAAGAAGTTGCATGAAATGAGCAAGCAATAGGAACATTAATTTATTTGTTCTATTGAACACGATCTTTTTTTTGAATAAAAACTTTTTTAAGGACAAAGCAACTCAACCAATAAAATTAAGAAAAAAATCTATAACTCACTAGTGAGTTATAGATTGATTATATCACAGTTTGATTATGGGTGTCATTACGTGCCTAATTGCGGTGACAAAAGAGCCACTTTATGAGCAAGTGTGTTGAAAAAATACTCTTTCCGAGATGGTGGGATGAAAAAAATATAAAAAGATGGTATTAGTTATTGACTTCCTGATATAATAAGCTCAGCATTTATCATAATGATGATTACTTTAAATTGGAATTGAATATTTCTTATAGTATTGTTTGTAATTCCGTGTAATTCCGTGGTATTTATATAAATTATAGGTGTATGCCATGGCAAGTCCGTACCTATACGCAATACAAAATTAAAACCTCAAGGGAATCGAGACTCAATAGATTTTGAACACTTTTTATTTGAATTTAACTTACCTACGAGTTATTTATAGAAAACATGAAATTAGTAGGAACCTACGCTCATTTCAGAATATTTCAAATGATTAGGTACTTAGGTAAGTATAACTCCCAGCATATTGTGGTGTATGTACTTATATAACTGCAAATTGAGTGTGGATTAGCAATGCAGATGTGAACCGCGCGTTGTATCGCCGACCGCCGCCGCCGCCGCCGCCAGCTCTAATTAGTGCAGTAATTAGCAGTTGTTCGTTCACGGCTCGCTGAACGTTAATATTATATACCTAACCTACGTACGCACTCGATGCACGCCACCGCCACGCCACGCCACGCCACGCAAGCGACACAGTGCAACAGAGCCCTGAGTCTATCTCGGTGTTGTGTTTTCTTGCTATTTTTGGCATTCGGAAACGGATTCGCAAAGTGAAAAATGTTGTATGAAAACCGGATAAGCGCCTCTAGCAGGAGATTTGGGAACTGTTTCTGCGAGTCTATCTGACGTCTATAGACTCGCCGAAACAGTTCCCAAATCGCCTGCTAGAGGCGCTTATCCGGTTTTCATACAACATTTTTCACTTTGCGAATCCGTTTCCGAATGCCAAAAATAGCAAGAAAACACAACACCGAGATAGACTCAGGGCTCAGAGAAACATTCGTCACGGCTGAAAAATAACATTATACTTACTTACTTACCTAATAGCCACATCTAATAATTGGCACCAAATAACACATAACACGTTACATCCGACTTTATTAAATTCGAAACCGGATTTTTTTACCTTTTCCATGCCACAAAAACCATAAAACAGTTCAATCAGTTCACATGAGTCTCGTGACATTCTCCGTTTGTTGATATAAGTAATCAACTAACGAACGTGAGCTTTATAAAGTTTCAAATACTTGAACTTCAACGAACAACTAAATCTTCCCTCTGAAATTAATATCCTACTCTCAGTCAAACAGACTCCCGACACGAAACTCAAAGCAAACGCAAGTGTTATTTATTTATCGTGCACGTTACAGAAGAGTTATGACATTGAATAATGAGCCAACTTAAAAAGATGTCAAACAAAGTGGCGGCTGGAGGAGGGAGGCAGAGGGATCACTTCCCGTCACTCCTCCTGAAATTCTGTCTAATTTCATATTTCCGAATTTCCGAATCCGTTTAGGCTAACTATTTTGTCTAAAGACTGATCGCAAATCCAAATAGATCAAACCGAAAAGTTATACTTATTCGGAACTTTTTTTTGAGTTTGAGGACTCAGACAGTAGATCAACAGTTTTGAGAAAAGAAAGTGAGGTGATATATTCACAGATGATTAATTGAGTTCAAGTTAGCAATCAGTGTTACAGCAATGATGATGTGGAGCCGATCGGGCGCGATACGTGTCCTGCGGCGCGGCGGCGGCGAGCGGTCCCAGATGTGTCTGATACGCTAACGAGATGTAATGCACACAAAGTGCACCGCTCTCCGCCGCCGCCGCTGCCCGGCAGATCTACCTACACGTCACTACACTACAGATCTCTCGAATTTACTTCATCACGAAAATGTTTGAACTCTACTTAATTGGGTGAATGTTGAGGCTTCCTCTGAGGTTCAAGCATGACATCTATCTCGGCGGTTTGGCGGCGGTTTGGCGGCGGACCACTACTTACAGTCAGCTTCAGAAATCGATCACTTTTTCAAAATTGTTTATCATTGGCTTTAATTCGAGTGGTGGTATGGTAACCAACCACTGCCTATAATGATCCATTGCCTCACTGATTGTGATTGTCTAACCACGTTGCATCTTATTTTTCTTAGTTTTTCTGTTATTAGGTGAGGATGATAATAATTATGTTGTTTCACACCTAGACTAATTTCTTTTGGAAATTCACCTAAGTAAATGCTGTGACGAAAACTATAACCACAGAAATCCATTGAAATGGAGGACGTGACAGACTCTACCACAGACATGTCTCTATAAAGAAATGAACTAATTATTAAGAGAAGAGCCTCATTCATAGTGAGCTTAGAGAAGTGCGCGGCGCGCAGAGACAATGGCTGAGTTAGCATACCTACTACTGCAAGCATGCTCCTGCGCAAAGCGAAGTATTTATAGAGCGCGATGTAGTGCGCGAGCCCGCGCCCGCCGCTACATCTACTGATTTATTGCACTGAGGTACACGTGTGACTTGTGACGCGCTACCAAAGTACCAATTGAAAACGAAACGAAACTAGTAGTTTAGTGATTACTCGGCCCGAACTGCGATCTCACGATCTTCCCAAAAAAGGAAACAAAACCAAAAACAAACCATGGCTGAAGTAAACTATGCAATTCGCATTGATCCCGCGATCAAGCTGGTTACCTACTAGTCTTACCTGAACTTGAAAATCATTGAAAATATTATTTTATTTATTTCATTAATTAGAAAACAGTCAGACATAACCAATTTCCATAATTAATGGTACAAATAAAATATTTCAAAACATTAGATAATGAAATAACATTTTAGGTAAATGACCTCACTACTAACACGTTAGATATGCTCATCTCTATCATCTATAAGTATTCTTGTATGTAATACCGTAAGTAAACAAAATAAAATAAGCATACCTAGGTACTTATTTTAAGCTTTCGCATCATCGTTATGGGATCAAAATACCGTTAATATTGTAAACCGTCAAAACGAAGAGCGCTAAGCTCTGTAATTACACGTGTAATGGCCTAATAGCTGCCAGCATCCAACATCACGCGGCGCTCGACACAAAGAGTCGCGCGACATCGCAACGCAGTGCGACTTGTAGCGCGCGAAGATTTGTGGCTCGATTACCCGCTGCCATAAATCCCTTGTTCGGTTTGAAGTGCTCCCGCGCCGGTTATAATACAATAAACATATCAGCGGCGCAACACAAGACGCACACTTTGTGTTCGCGCGACGTTTCCTCCATTTAATTTAATTTATTTGATGTGCGCGCGCGCAATGCAACAAGACGCAAGCGAGGGCGGGCGGCGCGGAGGGCGGGCGGCTCGTAAACATGTCATCGGAGATGTATCGGCGGCCAGCCACGCCAGCGCCGCGTCAACGCTGCGCCGCGTCGCGCGCGCTGCTCTTCCACCTGGGGTGAAACTACGACTCTGCACCAGCACCGTCTCAAGCAAATAAAAAGATGCCTGCGATGAATGCACACGGATCGGTTCAGAATAGATTAATAACAACACGAACTTGGAATTGCAATAATCTAATGGTTGACTGGTTGGATTGCAGCTGCAAGACGTACGAGTAAGTACGATCAAGCGAACTAATGATTAGAATCCGGAGGACAATCCTATTGATGAGAAGCCGCGCCGCCACGGCCGGCTTCATTGACGAAGGCGCGGCGGTGGCGCGGCGGCGCGGACTAGCCTAAGTACGATTGAAATCGTATTGCATATCTACGAACAAGCTATAGCAACCTCTATTTGTGGCCGCAGTTAGAAGCCGATGCGATATTATTATATGACAATCCTCGGATCAACCCGCGTCGAGTCGCGGCCAAATCCGTCGCGCGCCCGAACGCGGACAAAAGTGCATTCTTCAGTAGGATTTATCACGCGGTATTTGCTGCGCGGCGGCGGCGGGGTAATGGGGGTCGGGAGGGGAGGAAGGGGACCGATTTACTCCCGAATTAAAACACAAAGGTAAATGTCGCGCGGTATTTTTAGCCGCACATCTACTTGGAACGACTAATGCGTCGCCCTGGCACCGCCCGCTGTAAATCACGGCCGATTGTCGCGTCTGTCAATGTTTTACTTTGTAACAAATTACTTTTATATAATTGTCCCAGAAATAGGTGCACGTTCGGGTTTACCAACTGCCCGACAAGATCGAACGTGCGCCCATTACTAAGCACATATTATTGTGCTTTACTCATATAATTACAAGCTTTGCTTAGTTTAGGACTGGAAGGCGTGGGGTACGACGGCAGGCAACCTTCTCGAGCGCCTGTTGAACTGTTGATCTCTCGGGATACTCGGGCGGGCGCTTCGGCGTCCTAGTGCCTTAGGGGCAACCTTGGTGGCTTATCCCGAGCGAGCGGCAGTTCAACAGGACGGTGTACCCTGTTACGTCCGAGACTAGTCCGCAGATTGTCTATTAACCCACATAGTCAATTTGTGGATTACTCTCGGATAACCAATAGCCTGTCAGGGAGGAGGCTTCTCCGCGCGTCCCTTTGATGAGCAGAGGGCGCAGTGGATGAAGTGGGGCGTGCTCGGCGTGCACTCACACTGCCACTGAGTAGACACTGGAGATGAGATCTCCTTTGTCAGCGCCCAGAGCTCGGAAACCCGCGTGCTTAGGCATGCGGGACTGAGGGCCTTGGCTTAGCCGCCCGGGCTGCGAGGAAGAAAACCTCTCTAAAAAATTACCCGCGGTGGAACACCGGGGGCGATGGGACGGTTGTTTTGTAGCCCTCAATGCATTACTCCGTCTCCGCAGCCCCCGTGTCACAGGAGAGCGATGGGGCGGTTGGTGCATGGGATGTACCTCCGCCTCCGCAGCTCTTCAGAGGCCGCAGGGCGCTATCGGTGGGACTGATGCGCCCGGGATGGAGGCGGCGGGGGGTTGCTGTTTACAGTGGCCCTGCGCTGCCTGCCCCGAGAGGGGGCGAGTGGTAGCTCCTGCCATACAGGAGCCTTTTCGGGTCTGCGATCGGCCGGAGTTCGGGCTCCGGTCGGTCAGTATGCAGATCTCGGGAGGGCGGCGACACTTGGTGGCAGGTGTCGCCGTGAGCACGGGGATGTCAATGGATGGCATTCCCGGGATGTGCTCAGGCAAACTGCGAGGGGGGCACCGGCGTTGGTCTTTAGAGGTCCCGGAGCCCCCTGACAGGCAGAGAGGCCGGCCACCGGGGTGGTTTAGTGGGTCGGTTCGCCATCCCCACACTACCTTGCCGCATCCCTGAAATGCGGTATTGGTGTCTGTGTGCAGATTCCCCCCGTCAACAAAAAAAAAAAAAAAAGGACTGGAAGGCGTTGTGTGAAATGTCCTACCTAAATAAATACTTATTGTATTGCGTCGACACTTCGACAGTCAAAAGGGCACGAACAGTAGCGTAAGGATTAACGCGTGTTAATCTCGAAAGCTCCATGACTCCGGAAGTGTCCCGCTAATCCAGGGTTAATCTCTCCAGCGCCTCTCACCACTAACTGTTTGGTAGGCTGTGCCCCGACCGAAGACAGGGGATTACGCACTATTAGTTCACTTCACGCGACTATTGGAGAGTAAACAAGGGTCAGAAGAGTTTGGTCGTGTCAATGACGAATTAAAAACATGCGGCCCATCTATTTACAAAGGATTGCGCTAAGCTTTCTAAACAATCAACTAGAAGCACAATGGCGCGGCGTCGCGGCGTCGCGGCGTCGCGGCGTGACGGGGGACTTTACATTCCAATACCGAACTTCAAGAACTCTAATAAAAGTGTAGAGTTGCGAACATTCTCGCTTTTGTAAAACGGTTAATTTTACATAAACATTATGAATAAATAAAATCAAGCCTTTATTGCTGTATCTTTGAGTAACTTCTACTTTGTAAGTTATTACCTAAATTACTATACTTACACATTTAAATGCACTTATAACTATTTTATTCATTTATCTTCTATATTTATCTACAGCTTGTCTGTCGACGAGTACTTCCTCCAAAAGTTTACATTCTCTTCATTCCTTTGCAGTACGAGTCCATTCCTCCGGGTCTGCTATTTGTCTAATATAATCTTCCCATCGTTTATTCTGTCTACCATAACTTCTCTTACTATCCCTTGGCTCGGGAACCACACTGTTACCTGTTTGGTCCATTTATCTCTTATTCCCGTCCATTTCCGTTTATTGTTCTCTACAAACTTTTGCAATATATATTTTTTTTATATTTGATCGAGTGAGCGAAGCGAACGAGATCTTAGTGACAACTTGGACGAAAATGCTTTGTATGTTTGTATGTTTGTTCGACGAGATCTTTTGAACCGCTCATCCGATCTTCATAAAATTTGGTAGGTATACGGATAGTACTCTTAAGTTTTACTGGTTTGTTAAATGAAGTAAATCGGTCAAGGGGTCGTGAAGTTATGAGGGTCCAAAGGGAGTAAAAAAAAAAGTCGTACAATAATATCAAGTGGGGTATCATATGATAGGGTTTTGTTTAGACATTCCAAAACCGTTTTTATTTTTAATCTAGGTCTAATAGTTTTTGAGTTATTGTATAAATTATAAAATTGGCAAACCCAGTATAACGTGAGCTACCATTTCTTGGAGTTTCAATGATTTTGTAGTTCAAGTAAGCTTGGTACATAGCTAGACGGCGATTTCGAAGCGATTTGCAAAGTTTATTACAAACCACCATTGGTCAATAAAAATTGTTTGGGTTTTATTAACCTCCGATCATCACTAGATCTCAGTTCGGGGCGAACTACTAGTTACATAGGTATATTTACCCATGTTCCTACTTGGCTAAATATTTCTGAATCCTGTCCATGAGAAACCATCATGCATGACCTACCTATGTGTAGAGTATTGTAAAGCTTTTATAACTACAGTCTACATATTAATTTCGATGAAAATGTTTCAGGAACGTTATTTATTAGTATGTAAATCACGGTAAATATTAAATAGTAATCGATTGCAACTACCCGTACCTACCTATGCCCATATAAAGGGGGGGGGGGGGTTAGCCGTAACCAACTGACTCTACCTAACATTCATAAATTCATAATACTTAGAGGCATCTCGTTTGCGAGACCATTTGAATGAATACTTCCGCGATACGAGTAGGTACTACACGGAGTACGGACTGCCGTTGATGTAGTGTGCGTCACTCGTACGTCGGTATAGTTATGCTAGTGTGTGTCAGCTTCAGTTGAACCTAGTGGAGGCACGGTGTGATGAATTTATTCGCAAAATGAAGAGAGTGCTCCTCGGGAGGAGGCAGCGAGGGGCGAGGGGGAGCGCTCCCACTGGGAGGGGGGAGGCAGATGTCACCCGGAAGGGAGACATTGTACCTACGGAGGGTTCAATTTCATTAACCATGAAAATTGCAATTCCATCCGCGCGCCGATCTTGCTTCATAGCCAAATTGCCGTGTCAATTTAATCTGTGAAGTAATTGTTACGTCAAGTATTTGATTTATATTGATGAATGAGTTGCAAGTTTTCGTTATCTTTGTAGTCGGTATATTAGTAAGTTACCACCCAAATGCAACCACAATTTTTGTAATAAACTGAGGTAACTTGCTCATCAATGGTATTGTTGCAGCACCCAGTGACCTGTCGGATAGGAGAGCGCGCGTCACTCGGCACGTTCAGTTTGTTTGGCGGCATCGCAAGCGCGCGGCTCCCGCCTGCCGATACCAACCAACACGCCGCCAGCTGCCATTTATCCCACAATAAATACAAAGCTGTCAAATGCTGCTCATTCTCTTGCCAGGAGTACAAGTAAGTATACTCTACTCAAACTTATTGAGTTTTTGTCGTTATCAATATTGATTATTTGATGTTACCAGAAGGTTCTTTTGCTCCATTAGCGTTCCTAGAATGTTTGTAGGTATGGTTGGTATGCAGACCAGAACGAACTCACTGCGGAATGTTCCAGATTCGTATCGCAATGGCGATAGAGTAAACATATGCGAGCTATAGGTAGAGCAACTGTACAGACGATCCAATTCGTCAAAGAAACCGAACTTATTGCTCGTTGTTCAATCTTCTGCCAAGTATTATCAGATAATAATTTGTAAGTATGGAGGTTTAATATACAACTCCCTGTCATGCGGAGAGGAGTGTAGGTACTATCGGTAGATTTCAACCATATCGGATCTGCGAGTCGGACTAATGCAATCGTGCGGTCGGTAAGGAACAGCCGCGCCGCAACAGTTAGCGTATTACATTGTAGAGAGTAGCTTGTCCCTCGGCATTCGTTTCAGATGCACTCGGCTGCAAGACGCAGCCTCCGCCAGGCCCCGCCCACGGCGCACGTCACAACACACACCACTACAGAACCGATCGATACTATCCATCTACAGATAGTAAAGTGCCTTCCACATACAAACACATGTACAATGCACTAATAGGATGTATAATAATTAGACTTATCTAGAATATACAAGTGTATGCTCGCTTAGTAGTACTCGTAGGCTCCCAGATACATTAATCTTGTAGAGAACTAGGAAGGCATACCTAATGTTGATAACGTTAGAGGTTCGAATTGTAAGTAATTACTGATTTGCGAGAATGTGACAGGTAAATTCAATTCATGCTACCTATGTAAGTTTATTTACATAAGTTTCATACCACGTACGGGTATTATCTTTGACTAATGATTAGGTACGAACCTACTGGGTTAAATAAAACTATATTTGACAGAGCTAGATTGTCTTACTGCTATATTATATTATTGCAGCCGCATCTAGGGATGACCTTTATAAAGGCATCAAGTATCTCTGTCGTTTCTGCCAGCTGGGCGCTGGCACTGCCAGACACGGCAATGTAGTTAATTTCCATAGATGTCGTTAAACGACACGTCACTAGATAATATCGGCGACGTGTGAATGTGACGGGTGACGGGAGACGTGGAGCCGCATACCGCAGTCATCCACACCGCGCATTCTGCTGCATCGCTGGACGTCATCATTACCGCGCCGGACCCGCTCAGAACTCATTTACAGCAATTACCTGAATATTCGCAGTTCTATTAATAACGCAGCGAGACAAAGCCATGCGACAGCGGCGCGATACGCGATATATAGCGCCCGATACCGAACAAAAGACTGTCAGCCAGCAGCGGGGCTCGCGAGTCGCGCTACGTCTTCATTCCACGAGGCGCGGGCGCGCGGCCGCGGCCGCGGCTGAGCCGACAGTCGGTAGATACGATCTCCAGTGCCATGCCACAGAACATAATAAACAATCGTGCGCAGCCGAACGTAGAACGTCCTCCTCGCACTCCACCCATCCATCCAGTCTGCCGGATCGGTAGCCAACTAAAATCACATACGAACCATCATTTGAGCAAAGATTAATCTCTGTAATTAGGAGCAATCTATAAGGAGTGTTATTAATCAGTGGATAATTAGCTTTATTGCCGCAATTACCGCGGGTGTTCATCGCGACGACACGACGACCGACGAATGTCATGAATTCGCCGCGGAAGGAGGTTCTCACGTGAACCTCGTGCCTCGCTGAGGGCAGGCATGCGGTGATAAGTGGGAAATAACAGCAAACACTTTGTAGGACATTTTTACACAAAAGTAAAATTAAAGGTAACGGTAGGTATATATCTGCCTGTACACACATTGTCTGACGAGATAAATGCACACACACACCCTCTCACACCCTACATAGTTTTGAAATGTAATGGGTAGGTAGTTAGTAACTTTTATTTAAAAAACGTTTTATACGTAGGTACATTATTACTTTTGCTAACCACCATGCCAATGGGAGGTCTCTCCTTTTACTACCTGACCCATGTTGAACGTTATTTACCTACCTTCGAACTCATAAATAGAGGCCGGAAGTAGCGCAGCGCCTGAATCTGCCTTTAGAGAAGCCTCTACATCGTTTATGAATATGATGGTTAGTGCTAGAGTTACCAATATTACCATGTAAATGCTAAATAATGCCAAGCTGTTTGTAACTGACCAATCTCGATACTCAATAAACTTCATTGACGTATTACTTACCATTCATTCAGCTGGTTATATGGAAAGCAATACCAGTAGAGCACACATGCGGCGACTAATGAGGTGTGCTCCGCTCCCACGGGCCTCTACACTGCGCCGCGGTAATTGAACCGCTGACGAACTTCCGCTTATCCAAGGGAAGCTTATTATATTCTGCCTCACTTCTACTTCCTTACATACCTACTCAAACACTGTTCGCACAGTTCACCAAGTTCACACTTCATTATTGTCTGTTATCTATGCTTAATGAGGTATGGTAGAGGTAATAGGTAGAACCTATTCAATAAACTAACCGTTAGTTTAGGAACAGCCATAGGTAGGTACTACTTAACAACGTGATAATTTAACATCTGAAGATAGCTAGTGTAAGTTTGTAATAGTTTAAGATTACGTTAGGTTGTAATAGTGTAAGAATTATTCAAATTAGTTAGCTCTACATCAGCGCTTAGCGGCATATCTCATGACTCATGAGATATCGGAGTACAAGATGAGCCGCCGCGCCGCGTCGGTGTGACAGTGTCACTCCCTAACGAGTCTCGGCCGATTAGCTAATGGCGGTTCTCAGCAGAAGAACACGCAATAATAATCAGCGGTGCTTCTGTAACGTGAGCGCCTGCTGCCACAGATAATGTGCGTAATGTGTTTCAGCGGTAAGAAAGAAGAGCAACAAACCGTTAGCGGCGATGAGGCGCGGCGCGCACTATGCGCAGATGCTGCGCAGGCGCATCGCCCGCCTGTGATTGATCGCAGTTCCGGGACAGTAGCGCGGCGTGACGTGACACGCCGGGTGACGCCTTCATTAAACACAACACAACATCCACCCTAATAGGAGTCATCTCAGCTCATTATTGAATTGTCGCGAGTCGCGAGGCGAGGCGAGGTGATTAACAGCACTGCACTAATTAATAAGCGGCATGATAGATCAGCTGCGTCATCTGGCTTCCAACAGTCGGAACCATCAATTATTCAGCCTACCTTGCCTACTTATGTCGAAAACTGAACAAATTATTTTCTTGTACCTAGTCAAGGTACTTACCCTGAAGTCAAGTATAATCAGGTATTCTGTATTCTGAATGAAACGTTAGAGCCGATTTTAATTTCGTTACAGTTACATATATACATAGTACAGCAAACTGATCTTAAAATATGATATTTACAAAGCATGGTGACCACTTTACCTTTAGTCGGCGTGTGATCCCTGGAGGACAATATCCTCGCGGAGGTGTCGCGTTCCCACGGAAAGGGGAAGGAGGCGGTGGGGGAGGGGGGAGCGTGTCCTCGCGACATTCCCTAACCAAATGCTTCACTACTTTTATTTTCATACTTTTAACAATTTCCAACAATTCGTCGGTTGGTAGGACTAGGTACATAAATGTATAGGATCCTATTGTTTAGCGCACTTTTATGGTTTTCTTCGACTTGAAAGTAATAAGTACTTAGGTACTTATCACCTACATTTTATGTAATTTGCTATACCTAGGTGTGTGAGGTCAAGGCCAGGGTCAGGTCAGGACAGGATAGCTAGGTACTAGGTACCTAGTCGAATTACTTCTTCCAATAAAATAGGTATAGGTAGTTTTAGTAAGATATCGCGAATTGTAGAATAGAAATCGTTTATTTTGTGCCATAAAAAGAAACATTTTATAATATAGGTACAACAGAGAGGGAAATAAAATAGGAATCTAATATTAGGTATGACAACAAAATCGGTCGTCACTCAGCATATTTATGTTGTAGTAGCATGGGCACTGGGCAGGGCACTAATACAACGCTGCAATTATGAGAGCGCTCTTGCATTCTGTACCAGTATCTGAGTCTCATCCAAAGACGACGGCAGCAGCGGCAGTAGACATGTAGCGTAGGTGCGGAAAACATTGGTACGCAAAATGTTGGTGCGGAAAGTGGAATGCCTCATCTAAACGGGGACAATGAAACCGTCCAACTGTCAATGTCGGTAATTTTCCAGCCGGGAACGCGATTAAAGGAAAATCTCCCAGGTTTTTGTGTGATACACAGGAATAACATCACATTCATACATAATGTACCGTGTACGTTATGTACATACTCGTATTGTAGTGCTCAGTTTGCCGTTCAACTCCCCGCGCCGCCGCCGCCGCCGCCGCGCCGTCTCCGCTGTACTCTGGTGTTTTTGCGCGCAGCTTTGTTCATCGCCGAGCTCATTATTTAGCGATACATTCTCATAACTGATATTTATGAGCCATTATTGCCATCGAGCTCATCAGCAATTCAATTCACTTAGCTCCCTACTCCAGTAGGTAACTGAAACATTACAAACTGAAGCATTCGTTTCGGTGATCGTTTGCGTCCCGTCGCCGGTTGTTTATCGCTTAATATCGGCGTCCGGAGCCGCGAACTCCGCTGTGCATACGTAATGCCTCCCTGAGGGCGTGCTTCGAGGAATTAGCACCACTTAGTATGTATGCCCTGGGGAGAGCCGTCGTCGTCGGCCGAGTCACGTCGCGTCGCGTCGCGCTGCAGATCGCTGTCCCGCGGGGGCCTCCCACCGCCGCCGCTTCCTGCTTCCGGCGGCGGCGGCGGTGGCGAGACAGCTTGCCGTCGACAACCAGCTAATGCCAGGTACCTCACCTACCCACGCAACTACCTACCTACTGCGACAGACGGCGGCGCCCGAGACGACTGTAACCGATACTAATTATAATGTCGAAGCTGTTAACGGTCCATTAGCATAAATTAAGCGTCACGACAAATCTCATCGGCGCGGCGTCGCATTTCAGTTTGTTTATAGAAGCGCGTGGAAACCGAGGAATGTGTCCAAAAGAGTGGCTCTATTACCGCGGGCGGCGCGCGGCGGCGGAGACAATGCGTCTATTTCCGACCGAATCTGAAGATATTGTTATTGCGCCTGCGGCCGAAGTGTCGCGTGTTTACAAACAGCGCAGCGCAGCGTCGGCTAATGGAGCTATTCTCGGCTCCGAGAATACCGCTCTATTCTTCTCCAGATAATAGCGCTCCGTCCCCACTCGCCACTTATTTCTGGATTAAAGCTTTTCTTGCCTATTACAGAGCTTACACAAAGTACAGGCGCACACCACACACAACACAACACAACACAGGAGGGGTTCTTTAGAGCTTTGATAATAGAAGCTTTGTTTCCGGATCCGCTGAAAATAAGAGTTACCTACCAAATATTACGCGCTTTAAAAATTAAGCTGTGATTACGAGTATGTACCTACTTAACTAAAGTTTCAAAATGTCCGCGGTATGTGGTGTACAGAGTGGCCCTCAATACCACGATAGTGTGGTGCACAGCAACAGCCCAGCCCAGCCAGTACACGGCAACACAGTGAACGTACCTACTCTAAACGCTGACGCTGATGAGACGGAGACGAGGCGGCCGCAGCACTGATGGACTGTTCACGTCGCATTGTCTCTCCCGATATGCTGTCGCGAGGGATCCACTGCCTGCTGCCCGCCAGTACCACTAGGACTCGGTGCGAATACGTACATTACATTTACAGCTCACGGCCGCGGCCATGGCACGAGACAATGCCAGCACATCACGTGGACAGTCGCGGCGAGAGTGGATCCGACAGGAATACCGCATTCCCGCGTGACGATAAAATTAGTAAATTATTTCTAAAGTAGTAATAAAGAGACGGCGTTAAACGCTTTACAGCTTTCACGAAATTAGATTTATTTTCCTTTTGTTCGGTAATTTAGATGTTCGAGGCGCGTTAGCTTACCAACTATTTATATTATTTTAGAGAAACGTATCTATAGGCAAGGGAGCACTTAGGAAGAGAATTGATATTTTATTACGCTATCTTGGTATTCATTGCGTTCTTTTATTTCTAATGGACTGAGGTAATTGTTAGTGTTAAAATAATGAGTGCCTGGAGTATTATGTGCGATAAGACCGCCCATTATACATTTAATGCAACACATTTTACTTTTTATTTCATGTTTTGGTGTATTTAAAATAAACAGTTTTCATTCATTCATGTGGACACTAATCTTCATATAATTATCAAAACTATATACAGGGTGTTACCAGACCACTTCCGAAAACGAAAGGGGGAGCTACAGCACACCAAAACCCAACCAAAAAAAATCAGTTATCCTGAAAAATAATTATAGCCGGAGAAAAAAATGTTTAAAGATTTGTATTTATTTCGCCAGCCCGCAATGTACGCATTCACGTAGGTAAGGTCGAGGCGTAGTACTATTATTTATTTTGTGTCGTAAATGCCTACTAACGTAGGTAGGTACTAACGTAGGTCGCTCGCACGTCGCGTACTTGAATGACCCGCGATGAACTCTCAGCTGTTCATGCTGTAGTAGACGTAATCTGCGTGCTGCGTGTACATTGCTGCTTTATTTATTTTATTTGTTTTTTTGCTTTTTTAAATAAGATAATTAGGTAGATATGTCTTATTATGTTGTACTGTGTGTATGTAACTAGAAAAAAAAATTAAAAAGAGATAGTCAAGTCAATTTTTTTTTCGCGATTTTTTTCGCTTAATGTTTTCAGTATCATGGTCTGATTGGAACCTCCAAGTTTTCGGAAGTGGTCTGGTAACACCCTGTATATGGGAGTCATTTCGACTACTAACTGTGGAACGAGCTCTGCCTCGCGACGTTTTCCCGCCTACTTATAAAATGAATCACTTCAAAAAACTTCCTAAAAGTCCTTCAGGGTAGGCAACGCATCGATAGTGCTCCCAGTGTTGTCGGTGTTTCTAGGCGACAGTGACCGCTTACCATCAGGTGGACCGTATGCCCGTTTATTTACTACTTACATTAAAAAACTATAAAACGGCAGTAACATTATAGTGGTAGGTAGGTACCTAAGTATTTGTATTTACGGCATGTTACGCGAGGCCGAATACTTCCGTTATCTTTACGAGGCACAACATTAGTATGTGCGGTTATTACTTAAGTTGCGCATGCGCATGTCCGTGTAGTGCATGCATACACGATGCACATAACATCATTACTAAGGTGGATAGGCCCCGGATAGGTCGCCGTAGCTCTATATACCTCGATCGAATCGACGAGAAGTGGAAGGATTCTTTGCGTAGATAAGTACGATACAAAGAGATATAGATGGTCCTCTCCACTTTCGCAGAACACTATTAAACAGTGTCGGGGCCCGAACTTAGTGATACCACTAGTACTATTATTTCACAACTTTCTGTACCGTACCATATTTACAAAGAAAGCCTACGCGGCGGGTTCTACGCCGTAGCACCAGCTCTACGCAGGGTCTACGACGTAGAACAAGTACTACGAGCAAGTCGAGCAACTAGCTACTTATTTATCTCTACGCGTCCTCCAGTAAAAGATATTGTAAAAATTAAGTTGCAAAACCAGTATAACGTGAGTTAACATTTTGCTTTAACTAGATCGTGGTATCGATGCGATTGCAAAGTTTATCTCAACCGATGTTAAATACTTTTTTTTAAATGTTTTATTATCCTCCGACCGAAACACGGAAGGGTGTTATTTTGACCACGCAGTATGTCTCTCTGTGATCTCGTAGCTCTGAAAGTAAAGCTCCGATTTGAATGCGGCTTATTTGTACGAAAGCTCTGAAATCCAGTTTGAGAAATGTCAGGCATAATTATTGCAGTTTGAAACATTTCGTTCATCTCCGTTCTGGAGTAAGACTGGAGTCGATATTCCCCACGTCTGATAACAGATGGCCTGGCCACTGGCCACTAGCACCAGCAATGATTAACGTTTTACTTTTTTGGAACATCGCGAGATGGCGTTATGATACATTTTAGTTTTATACCATACTAGCCGTCGCCCGCGGCGTAGCTCGAGTTCTAGACAATTTAGGGTGCGACTTTTCAAAATTCCTCTCTTAGTGCACCCCTACACTATACATAAGGATACTACCCTCCAAATTTCATACCTCTAGGACTTATGGTATAGGCTGTGCGTTGATTCTCTGTCAGCTTCAAAAGAGTTTTATATAATATATTGATTATGTTTCTCAGTTTATAATAATACTAAAGGAATGTGAATAAAATAAAACAACATAGATTTGAAACAATCACAGTAGATAGTGGAATTTATATTTAATGTTTGCTAGAGCAGGTATCACACAGGCGGCGATTCCGAATCCGAACTACATACATAGTAATAATATTACTCAGATGCATTCCATACGACGACGTGTTACTCGTAGTGCACCCGCGTCCCGCACGCGGCTCCCATTCACGACAACTAGGGTTGCCAACCTTACATACTGTTACAAACACTATTACACTTGTTTCGCTCTGAAATAATGTTTACTGTTCATTTAAAATAAAGTATGCAAAATACTGTTTTCCGACCCCAAGTATGTATAGAAGTGATGCCCGCACCGAGAGTCCTAGGGCCATGCCGTGCACTACTGGCTCAAGCTCAAGCCCTCATTATTTTAAGCCATTTGGAACAAAAACTAAAAATCTCCGATAAATGTCTAGAATATCTATATTTTTATGTTCTTTCCTATATTTAAAAACTACGAAAATTGTGTGTTACGCCGTCACGCCCAATCAGAACTTAAATAAATCATAATCGAAACCACTAAGTATCATTATTTTTGGCAAAGCATTGTATTCTTACCACAAGAAATATTCTTAAATAGATGTGGCTGCTTCTTGCTATCAAAATCTCGGAAACAGTTCTGTAGTTTGCTATCATGCAACGCAACGCACACTCACCACATTAATCATAATATTATAAGTAATTCAAGTCGCTAAAAATCACAACGGGCGTTCTGGATCCGCCACTTATTTACGTGAATACAATAACATACTGTTTTCTACATAGAAATACTGTTTATTTTCCCTCTCCGACCTTAAAATACTTTATTTCTTGAACAAATAGTTGGCAACCCTGTCGAGAGCTCACGTCACGTGGTTGCTGTCACATGTGTCATAGCTCGCATTTCGCGACTCGCGTATTCGCGCTCTACCGACATTCCAGAACCAGATGCGCTCATCTTGTATGTTATGCTAAACTCTGAAAATCTAAAATATTTACCTTAGTTCATTCATAACATAATTTACAAAGTTTGTATCGGACGGCACAACTAGCTTGATAAATTAGTGATATTATCGCAACAATGTACCTAACCTAGGTAATAAAATGTAAAAATAAACGGATTGATCGCGGTTCTGCGGTGTCGTTGTATTGGTTTGTGGAAGCGCGCGCCCTATTTCTGTCGCGGAATGCCATTGTCTGCGGCCCCGCGCTTAATTGAACGCTTAAATATGTCTCGTTACAATGAGAAAGTGATGGTGCGGAGGCGGGCGTCGCGCCGCAACGCACCGCACTTGATGGATTGCGATATTTGCGATTCCACCCATAACACTCATAATATAATACAATGTTCATAGTAAGAAGTAATCGTCGGATGTAGAGCTGTGGACTGTGACGTCAGTAGAGCGAGATGTACCGAGCCGGTGACAGCGCGGCCCTCGACTACTATCTACAATGCGTGTTACATTACATTACATTACATTACCTACATACAGTATTACACCTACCTACATTATAATATTATGTACAGTTATACTAAAGCCTATTCTATGCTATACATACAATAATCTTTTTATCTAAGTACCTATACTTATGTATATAATTATACTGGATTTGTGTATTTACAATGGTATCTAGGTACCTACCTAGTAGTAAGTAAATAAGTATTAGACGCATTCCCCCACAAGTGCAGCGCTCAGAGTTGAAGCAAGTGTTCTGCTATCGATCGATACAAAACTAGATACTGTGACGTGACTAGTTCTGGGAAGCATACGTACTACGTAACGTAGCTGTACTTATAGTAATGTACCTATAGGGCGTCACACCAAGCGTATGCTACGCTAGCTTGTAGTATCTAACCATCACTGCATGTGCAGTGGAGTAACAGTGCAGTGCACACCACACAGTGCTGCGCCGAGCCTGTACTGTACCACAACACAACACACCACTCACTGTGCAGTACTTACATGAGGTCGGTCGCGCGACTTGTTTTTCTCGCGGCTTGCATTAGCATTGCATGTTTATCGCGGCCGGTCGACACGAGACGAGCGAGAGGGCTTCCTTTTTTAAATATATTAACTCCAAACTAAGTAACGACTAAGTAAATTTATCGCGAACCGGTCCAGTCGAGGTCTATTCTACGTAATAGAATACTTTGTAAATATTTAGAAACTTCAGAAACCTATTACAATTCTAGTTTGATTTACATCCAAACCCTGCCAGCTGCAAGCTGCAAGCTGCAGATGGAACGTGCCCAAAGTCATAGTTTAGGTAGATGATTGAGAAGTTGGAAAGGCGGTAATTCAATTTCAGCAATTTATGCACCAGAATGTTCAGATAGGAAAGTACGGAAATAAATCAACAACAGATGTGTTCTGAGCAGGTGCGCGCGGGTCCATTGTTTGTGACGTGACGTGACGTGTCGTGTCCGGCGACGACATACCGTGTCGTGTCGTACGTGCAGCAGGCGCAGGCGCGACCTGCGGGCCCGCGGGTTCGCACCTGCGCCTGCGCATATCAAATGCAACGAGCGCGTCCACCTCACTGACTAATCGCATTACTTATGGAATTCAGCAAAAACGTGCAGACATTTGACTCGAATGGACTTGAACGCTGACGTAAAGATACTTCATTTCAATAAATTGAAAATAAAATAATGATCGAACTATTTGACGCACAGCTCGAGCAGAGGAAATGACCGTGTGAATGTGAACAATGTTACAGCAAGTTTCATAGATACCACTTGAAGCAACAATGCACAGTTTACTAGCAATGCAAATACGTACCTGCTTTACATTTCATTTTTGCAACCACTATGGGCACATTCGGTGTTTTACAACAAACGCTGATCCGTAAGTACACATTCTTAACACGACTAAATAATTTCACTGAAACGTAATAAACTACGAAGATGTACAACACTTTGTCCTAGAAGCCTTGCCAGGGCAACACAGAGGCCAGTTTGTTCACTGCTCACTGACGGCACGCACACTGCACACTGCACGCTCACTGGCACGAGTGGGGGCGGCTGCAACGCTCAGAACCAGTACAGGTCCTTAGACGTGTCCTGCACCTGCGCCTCCAGACCTGCGATAAAAACAACACGTGTCACACTTCATTCAACAATCAAACATAGTCCCATTAGGCGTCTACTACACGGACCCACTGTACCGATATACCTACCTAACGTACCCAATTAGATGCCGAGATTAATGTAAAATGCTCGTAAATTATGTATCTGTGCCATAAATAAGGTATGAGTTGTATGACGTACCTAATGCCTTGGTATTGTCAAAATCATGACTGTGTGGCGCGGGATCAACCGCAATAACTAATTCAATCCATATTGTTTATTTATCTTATTTAAAACAACTCACTGTCTGATGAATAACTGATTAAAACATTTAGATCATTTTAAAAGTTCTCAGTAGATGATAAGTTAGCAAACAATGCGATACATTTCTGCATACCTAGCCTACCTACCTACCTAATAACGTAGGTATGTTCTACACAAACAATTAAATAAACCTATGAAGGGAAGTCCATTGTGCCCTGTTCCATTGTAACGGTTCTGTGGCAAATGCCAACCGAGTGCCGATAGCGGTGGAACCTCTAGCATGACGTCACTCACTCAAATACACACACCCTCACACACAGCAACGCATCGCACCGCACGCACCGCATCGTAGTCATACGCGCTACGTAGTTCTTGAACAAGCTTTATAATTCAACGTGAAATAAAACTACATTTTGGGTTACTTTAGCTTCAGTAGACTGTACCTACTATGAAAATGGATTCAATAACCCGGCTCGAAGGACCACAAAAATCGACTGCGTGCTTCTACGGTTGTGTCGGTGGTTAATGAGGCTTACAAAGTGGCTATTTAGCAGTCGGTTGGGCACGTCGTCGTCGTCACGGTCACAATTGCAAATAAAACAGATTCATCCACGGAGATAACTCGAAAGCAAGATATTGTTGAGTGCCACCTATTTGGGATCTATGTATAACTACCAACGTAGGTAAGTATATCAGTTGTTAGGGATTATAACGAGTGTTAATTACGGGTGGCAGGACGGGGGAGGTGGGGTAAGGGGTAATTGACACCGAATCGCAGATCACGCGATAGTCAGTAAGGGAGAGCGCGTGATGTACATTGTACAGTACTGTAGTGGAGCTGGTGCGGTGCGGCCGGTCGCGGTCGGTGGCATGGAGTGGAGTGGAGTGGAGTGCTCTGAGATCGATCCCTCGCGCGCTCTCATTGGAGGAACCCCCCGCGTCGCCCCGCCCACTCCCTGTCTCCGAGACACTTCACCCCCCGCGGCGCCGGACACTGGCCGCTGCTGCTCGGCTTTATTTCACTCTGTCTGTTCGCTTTCATGCGGCCCGAATTACTTAGGTAGAGTAGGTATCTACCGATTTTGCCCATTTTCATAAACCACGTCATATATAAGGTAGGTGCTATATAGATACCTAACTACTTAGGTACCTAGATACATTCCAAAAAATGTGAACAACATAGCGCATCGACTAAATGAATTCCCACGCACAAACCGGTCGGACGAGGTGAGGTAGGACGCGATCGATATAAACATCCACATCATACTATATAAAGCTACATTACCACTCACTCACTCACTGACATGCTAGAAAAGGCAGAAGGAGTGGAGCTACACCATAATGATGTTCTACGAAAATGTGTATCAACACCAAACGAGTAGAGGAAAATTATAGCGGTTCTCGAAATCCAAGATGGCGCCGGTGTTGATTTGCGCGTTCGCAAACTATGACAGATAGAGGGCGTCCGAACGTGTCATCCGACTGATTGTAGGTTGGGATTTTGGGAATTGGTGAAAAAAAAAAAAAAAAACAAGATGGCGGCCGCGCAATTTCGATTTGAATTTTTCGACTTTTTAGGGTTGTCTTTGGCGGATTACTTTGTTTTACGAAACTCGCAAGTTGGCAACACTGAGTATAGGGGTGGGTAGCCTATATCCTTGAGATTTAGAAAAAATTATGACTTTTGAAAAATCCAAGATGGCGGAGGCTGTGGCGACCATTTTGTAAAAGTCATGGTTTTTGCTAAATTTTCGAATCCATTTTTAGGGTAGATGGCAACATTCTAGGGGGTTGAGTTGTACCAAGCGGTTGTGTGATTCGTTAAGGAGTGTTGCTTGGGTTAGAAATTTTCCCCATTTTTCGGGTAGTTTCCGAGATTTTCCCCAAAAACATGAAAAGTAGAAATAATGACATTTTGAATAGAGACTTGGGCTGCATAGGAGCGTTGGCCTCCCCCGAATGACATTTGACCATTTTCGTAACTTTTGGTTGGCAACCCCGAGAGACTTGCAACTTTTTAGTTTTTGGGACTTTTTGACTTTGGCGGATTAATTTGTTCTACGAAACTCAAAAGCTGGCAACACCGATTATGCAGAACGATAGCCTATATCCTTGAGATTTCAGAAAAATTATGACTTTTTAAAAATCCAAGATGGCGGACGGCGTGGCGGCCATTTTGTAAAAAAGTTGCGATTTTCGAAAAAATCACGATTTTCAAACCGAAATATCGGGTAGTTGGCAACCCCCTACCTGGATGAATTGAAAGGACCGGTTGTGCAGTTGGTAAAGGAGTGTTGCCTGGTTGAAAATTTTTCCCCATTTATAGGGTAGTTTCCCCGCTATCTCTCGGGAACGTGAAAAGTAGAAATAACGACATTTTAAATTAAAATTTCCACTAGCTGGCAAGATTGGGCCCACCCAAATGACATTTGATCATTTTCGTTCCCCGCAGCTGGCAACCCCGCATGCTATAGGAGTTTGAATTTTTCAGTCAGACCCGACTTTGGCGACTTACTTTGTTTTACCAAGTTTAAGGTATGACTACCGTTCTTTCACTGACAGGTAGCTTGTATCCTGTATATTTCAGAAAAATTATGACATTTCAGAAATTCAAAATGGCCGCCGTGTCATTTCCGGTTTTCGAAACTTTAACCGATTTACTTCGTTTCAACGGGGTATCCGAAGGAGATTGAGTGGTTTAAATGGAATTTTCAACTTTTTTTCAATTTTGCTGCATTTTTACTGCAATAAGGGGTTGATATTCCAAGATGGCGGCCATGTAGAATTTTTTTGCGAAACTTTAATCGATTGACTTCGTTCCCACGGGGTATCCGAATGAGATTGAGGGGTTTATAAGAGTTAGTAGGGTTTTTGGGGCTATTGATAAAAATACGGCATAAAAAAAAGACGCGAGCTGCTTGCAGCTCGCGCGCAACGCAACCACTAGTTATACTATATAAAGCTACATTACCACTCACTGACTCACTGATTGACATGCCCTGAGAGACAGAAGGAGTGGAGCTACACCACAATAATGTTCTAGGAAAATGTGTATCAACACCAAGTGAGTAGAGGAAAATTATAGCGGTTCTCGAAATCCAAGATGGCGCCGGTGTTGATTTGCGCGTTCGCAAACTATGACAGATAGAGGGCGTCCGAGCGTGTCATCCGACTGATTGTAGGTTAAGATTTTGGGATTTAATGAAAAAAAAAAAAAAAACAAGATGGCGGCCGCGCAATTTCGATTTGAATTTTTCGACTTTTTATGGTTGTCTTTGGCGGATTACTTTGTTCTACGAAACTCGCAAGTTGGCAACACTGAGTATAAGAGTGGGTAGCCTATATCCTTGAAATTTAGGAAAAATTATGACTTTACAAAAATCCAAGATGGCGGAGGCTGTGGCGGCCATTTTGTAAAAGTCATGGTTTTTGCTAAATTTTCAAAACCATTTTTAGGGTAGATGGCAACAATTTAGGGTGTCGAGTTGTACCGAGCGGTTGTGTGATTTGTTAAGGAGTGTTGCTTGGTTTAGAAATTTTCCCCATTTTTCGGGTAATTTCCGAGATTTTTCCCAAAAACATGAAAAGTAGAAATAATGACATTTTGAATAGAGACTTGGGCTGCATAGGAGCGTTGGCCTCCCCCAAATGACATTTGACCATTTTCGTAACTTTTGGTTGGCAACCCCGAGAGACTTGCAACTTTTTAGTTTTTGGGACTTTTTGACTTTGGCGGATTAATTTGTTCTACGAAACTCAAAATCTGGCATCACCGATTATGCAGAACGATAGCCTATATCCTTGAGATTTCAGAAAAATTATGACTTATCAAAAATCCAAGATGGCGGACGGCGTGGCGGCCATTTTGTAAAAAGTTTGCGATTTTCGAAAAAAACACGATTTTCAAACCGAAATATCGGGTAGTTGGCAACCCCCTACCTGGATGAATTGTATGGACCGGTTGTGCAGTTGGTAGAGGAGTGTTGCCTGGTTGAAAAAATTTCCCCATTTTTAGGGTAGTTTCCCCGCTTTCCCTCGGGAACGTGAAAAGTAGAAATAACGACATTTTGAATCGAAATTTCCACTAGCCGGCAAGATTGGGCCCACCCAAATGACATTTGATCATTTTCGTTCCCCGCAGCTGGCAACCCCGCATGCAATAGGAGTTTGAATTTTTCAGTCAGACCCGACTTTGGCGACTTACTTTGTTCTACCAAGTTTAAGGTATGACTACCGTTCTTTCACTGACAGGTAGCTTGTATCCTGTATATTTCAGAAAAATTATGACATTTCAGAAATTCAAAATGGCCGCCGTGTCATTTCCCGTTTTCAAAACTTTAACCGATTGACTTCGTTTCAACGGGGTATCCGAATGAGATTGAGGGGTTTTTGATAAAAATACGGCATAAAAAAAAGACGCGAGCTGCTTGCAGCTCGCGCGCAACGCAACCACTAGTTATACTATATAAAGCTACATTACCACTCACTGACTGACTGATTGACATGCCCTGAGAGACAGAAGGAGTGGAGCTACACCACAATGATGTTCTACAAAAATGTGTATGAACACCAAACGAGTAGAGGAAAATTATAGCGGTTCTCGAAATCCAAGATGGCGCCGGTGTTGATTTGCGCGTTCGCAAACTATGACAGATAGAGGGCGTCCGAGCGTGTCATCCGACTGATTGTAGGCTATGATTTGGGGGATTTGGTGAAAAAAAAAAAAAAAACAAGATGGCGGCCGCGCTATTTCGATTTGAATTTTTCGACTTTTTAGGGTTGTCTTTGGCGGATTACTTTGTTTTACGAAACTCGCAAGTTGGCAACACTGAGTACGGGGGTGGGTAGCCTATATCCTTGAGATTTAGGAAAAATTATGACTTTTGAAAAATCCAAGATGGCGGAGGCTGTGGCGGCCATTTTGTAAAAGTCATGGTTTTTGCTAAATTTTCAAAACCATTTTTATGTATGATGGCAACATTCTAGAGGGTTGAGTTGTACCGAGCGGTTGTGTGATTTGTTGAGGAGTGTTGCTTGGTTTAGAAATTTTCCCCATTTTGCGGGTTATTTCCGAGATTTTCCCCAAAAACATGAAAAGTAGAAATAATGACATTTTGAATAGAGACTTGGGCTGCATAGGAGCGTTGGCCTCCCCCGAATGACATTTGACCATTTTCGTAACTTTTGGTTGGCAACCCCGAGAGACTTGCAACTTTTTAGTTTTTGGGACTTTTTGACTTTGGCGGATTAATTTGTTCTACGAAACTCAAAAGCTGGCAACACCGATTATGCAGAACGATAGCCTATATCCTTGAGATTTCAGAAAAATTATGACTTTTCAAAAATCCAAGATGGCGGACGGCGTGGCGGCCAATTTGTAAAAAAGTTGCGATTTTCGAAAAAATCACTATTTTCAAACCGAAATATTGGGTAGTTGGCAACCCCCTACCTGGATGAATTGTATGGACTGGTTGTGCAGTTGGTAGAGGAGTATTGCCTGGTAAAAAATTTTTCCCCATTTTTAGGGTAGTTTCCCCGCTATCTCTCGGGAACGTGAAAAGTAGAAATAACGACATTTTGAATTAAAATTTCCACTAGCTGGCAAGATTGGGCCCACCTAAATGACATTTGATCATTTTCGTTCCCCGCAGCTGGCAACCCCGCATGCTATAGGAGTTTGAATTTTTCAGTCAGACCCGACTTTGGCGACTTACTTTGTTCTACCAAGTTTAAGGTATGACTACCGTTCTTTCACTGACAGGTAGCTTGTATCCTGTATATTTCAGAAAAATTATGACATTTCAGAAATTCAAAATGGCCGCCGTGTCATTTCCGGTTTTCAAAACTTTAACCGATTGACTTCGTTTCAACGGGGTATCCGAAGGAGATTGAGGGGTTTGAATGGAATTTTCAACTTTTTTAAATTTTAAATGCGTTTTTACTGCAATTAGGGGTGGGCATTCCAAGATGGCGGCCATGTAGATTTTTTTTGCGAAACTTTAACCGATTGACTTCGTTCCAACGGGGTATCCGAATGAGATTGAGGGGTTTTTGATAAAAATATGGCATAAAAAAAAGACGCGAGCTGCTTGCAGCTCGCGCGCAACGCAACCACTAGTTTGTAAATAAAATTGTTCGCGCTCGATTCGATCGAAGCAAAGCCAGTCCTCGGACAATATGTCTCCTAATCACCTATTGTTCTGATCCGACATCCTTCGTAACAAGCTCTACCATTTGTGATGTTCTACACTACACACACACACACACACACACACAGTAGGTACGGGCACATTATTGCACGCTCTACGCGAGGCCTTACATACATAAGTGTTCTTTTCTTCGTAAGTACAACTAGTTTATGTTAGGTTAGTGTTAGTGGAGTGCATTAGCCTTGCTATTGACATACATAATTGAGCTGGCACACCGGCATGCGCCATCAAACCTACCCATCTGTATAGGTAGAGGACTAGAGGTAGGCATCAACTATGCAGCCATGTTACAAATATATTTGTTAAGATATCGTCAGAGGGTTCGCTTGTGTGTGGTGGTGAGAACAAGGGGGTGCGTGCGTGACGTCACACGTGGTATTTGTCAATATTGTGCGACCCTTGCGGGGCCGCGCGCTCGCCCCGTACCGAGGGAGGGACGCGGGACATACCCGCAGGGGAATTATAACTGAAACTATTGCGTGGATTTGGTTATCAGCTACAGCCAGTTCAGGCCAAATGTATACCTAGTGGTGGTAAAGGTATATCTTACATAACCTACCTACGGTAAACATTTTTAAGCTCTACAAGGACGTTAGCAATTTGTTACAATATACAGGTAGGTACCTACCTGTACTTGTTACCTACGCTAGCTTTCATCTTAATTATATTTATAAAAGACAGAAGCTAAGTAAAGTTTCAATGTGAACGCCCTGTGGCGATAGGTCGAGTAGAGTAGAGTAGGTACATCACGGTCGGATGAAGTCGAGAGGGTTCTCCCCGCGACATTCAGCTCCCGGAAATATTATCAATCAAGTGGATGGCTGCGATCAGAGGGACCGGAGGGAATGCGATGTGAGAGGGGGAGGGGGAGAGGCAAGAATTTAATTTGCGAGGGAAGAGTGCGGGCGCGCAAATTAATTTTAATCGCCATCATTAGAGCTCCTCGAATCCCTACTCGTCGGCCGCCGCCGCCGCCGCCGCCTGCACGCTCAGTAGTACCGCCAGCATGCGACTCCGTTGAACGACACAGTCTAATTTAAAGCTAAACAAAATAAGTGAACAGGCAGCGTAAGAATATATTTTTTTAACAATGACTTTAACCTTTAAACCTGGCCGTCAAAAAAAACTTACTAAGTAATAAAAGAAGAAGAAAAGATCTGATAAAAGAGTCGGTAACCTCCACACATCGTTTAGGCCTTTACGGTAATACGAGTATAGCTGTAGGTATGTTGTATTGTAGGAGAGTGCAGCCGACGGCGGCGGCGCGGTGGACGGACGAGGTGCACAGCTACTATAAGGTAGGGTTACCTTATAGTTACCTACTGCATGTATTGTATATGTACATACATATACAATACATACATATAGGGCGCGCGGGTGCGGGACGGGAGCCGGAGGGGCGGGGCGAGCTACCCTCAAAGTGAGAATGCTTTGTTTTGTCACTCGGATAAAACGCTTAAATCATCACAATTAAATTATCTGCTTCCAACACGAAAGGAATTTCTTTGAAAGTGGAAATAGATGGATCCAACCTCCGCTCCGGGCGCGTTATATCCGCTCGCGTCTCGCGTCTCGCTCCTCACACATTTGCTGTGATGAAATAATGCGCAGCGCATGAATTGCATTGCATTGCATTGCATATAATAAGAGTTAGGTTATTTATCGCGCTCATTTTGTAAGTAGATAGCCATAAAAAAATACCTTTGAAGCAGAATGAAAAAATGTCGTTACCTACCTACCTATTATGATCAAAGAACCAAATTCACAAATAATTGATCGAAATCATTAAAGATGTGACTCTATAAAAGGAATAAGAAAGAAGGAAGAAACCTACCCACAGTGGCGGATTTACAGATCATTTATTTATTATTTATAAAATATTACACATATCATAAGCTAAATAGGGCCTTAAAGCCTAGGTAAGATTTGCCGCCCGTAATAGGCTATTCAATTTTTGCCGCCTCTAAATTTTGATATCTTAGTCCACAATCATAATATAAATTTTCTATCAATAAAATTGCAACTTTATTATTTGTGCTCCATCAAGTGGCGGATTGAAGTGAGGCCGGGGCCCGTAGCAACTTGTATCAAGGGGCCCCTGGATTGCTTTATGTTATTAAGTTTATGGTATTTAATAAAACAAATCTGGTAGATTTTTTTACCAAACTTTTCTAGATTTAAGTAACCGACTTAAAGAAAAGGGGGTTCTCAAATCAGTTGTTTTTTTACCTCTGGACTCCGTCATTTAAAAACTAATTTGAAAAATTATTTTTATACATATAATTATATGACAGGGGTCCAGATTGGTCCTAATTTTCTTTAATTAAAATCGGTTGTATCCGAACCAAGCTATTTTTCCGTAGAGCCGCGATTTTTTTTGTGTTTTTGTATTGTACCTATTGTACATACGTATTGTATCTACATGATTTGAAAAATAGATAGATTTTAAGTTTTACGGTCAGAAAGCGTTGGTACGCGGGCCCCCAAATGCGCGGGGCCCGTAGCATTTGCTACACCTGCTAGTCCTGCTACGTGGCTAATCCGCCACTGGCTCCATCAGCCTCGTTACATCAACTTTTCCCGTATGATTAGTATTATTGAGAGAACTATGGTACCGTGTTAGATCCTTGATTATTTTTACAGCAAAGAATTACCAAGAAACACTATTTTAAGCAAAACATATCTCAATCATGTACCACTTTTAAAGTAAGGTTTGTGTGTGTATAATATTATTTTTTTACCTAATTTGTAAATCGAAATAAAAAATGTATGAACTAAATTTGCCGCCCTAGGCTCCAGCCCTACTCAGCCTGCTGGTAAATCCGCCGCTGCCTACCCGCAGCTTTGTATTTACAAGCTCTATACCAGGTAGTAGGTACTAATGTACCTAGGTAAGTAGGTATACTAGTGTCGGGCATGTTTGGCGAATATTGTTGAAGCTGTTTCCAAGTTATGAGAATATCATCAGCTCTGACAAGCCTGAGTTCACACACGAAGATCTGATAATGACCAGCATATTATGATAAAGATGATTACATGCCGATATTCATTCAAGCCAAATAAGTAGGTAAATATATATTAGAGTGGGAAACGTAATTTTGCAGTTTGAAGCACTGTGTTCATGGTGGTGGTGGGTCCTGGTGGGTCCTGGCCGCGGCCGGCATGTTGTGTGCGTGTAGTGTACTTGTATTGTACTGACCGTGCACGGGTGGGTACGAGTAGGAGGCGCAGGCGGCGGGGTCGAGCGGCGCGTGGTGCTGCGGCCACTCGACCGGCTTGTACTGGTGATGCATGCCGCGGCCGAGTAGAAGGCCGCCGTATCCGGCCGCTGCCGCCATGTTGTGATGCGTGGCCGCTGCCGCCGCTGCATGGTACTCCGCCGCATGCCGGTGCGCCGCGTGGCCGTACCTGCACAACCACAACGAACGCACTACTTATACAGCTAATCTATCACTACCACAAGACCACAACCACCCGCTTCAACAAAAAAAGTTTCATTGTTTAGTTTAGTTTTGTTTTGTTTTGTTTTCTGGGAGCATTGCGAGATCTCAGTTCGGGGCGAGCCACTAGTTCTAGTAAGGCCAGCATAGAGAGACCTGACGGAATGTCACTCACCCCGGGTAGTGCTGGTGCCAGGGATCGTAGTCGTAGATGTCGACGCCGGCGCAGGCGCCACTGCCGACGCCGACGCCGGCAGCCGCCGCCGCGTTGAAGAACGAAGCGGGCAGGTTGCGCGACACCATGGGAACACTCTCTGCACAACAATAACAAACGTACCTATTACATGACTCATTCGTATTACCTCTTCTTGGCAAGCCCTTAAAGCTTGATGAACCGGTATACTTATACTAATACTAATAATTACCTACCTCCTTCTTGAAACGTTTCGTGAATGTGTCACAATATGTCTGTTGTTTGGTAAAAAATACACATTAGCACGTACCTATGCAGCGGCTTATGAATTTATACCTACTATGTAATGGTGTAATAATTAACCAGTTTTTTAGGATTCCGATCCCGTAAATACGGTTTGTTAACCTTCATGGTGAGACTTTGTCCGTTTGTCACAAACCATTCTCAGAAACTATTAAAGCTACATAATATTGTCTTCTTCTTCTTCTCTTCAATAATGGCCTGTGTCCGTCATTTCGACAGACAATTTTGCCAATGTCAAGTGTTAAAATTGTAATAAATAAGTCAAGTCAAGTCATTTGTCAAGTCGGCTGTCGTTTGTTTTGAAAAGAAAATGGTGGATTTTCTCTTCAAAACCTAACACGAATTTTCACATTCAGAAAAACCACTTTACACACATTTATTCCAATGGCTCACACTTTATGTTACGACCTAAGTATTATTGGTTAAAATTCCACCAAAATTAAACAACAATACTCACAATAACACAAGAAAAACTATTAAAATAAAAGTGCTGTGTCGTTTCAAAAAATATCAAAACTCGACTTGAAATTTGGAATAGTTTTAGATCTTATTTGACAGCAATAGAGAGTGACAATAGTTATTTGTTATACAAGAGTGCAAAGTTGCTTTTTAAACGAGTGTTCAATTTTGATGACCGAGCAATCGAAGGATTCTAAAATTGAATCACGAGCGCAGCGAGTGATTCAAAATTAGAATCCTGAGTGTTAGCGAGGGAATCAAAAGAGCACGAGGTGAAAAATCTTTGCACTCGAGTGCAACACGTAACTTTTCATTCCACCTCAGCGAGGAAATGACTAAATGCAAAAAAAGCAAATTGAAAAAAGAACACCAAGAAGTGTGCGTTACTCCAGCAAAAAAGTGTTGAATCTGAAAATTCTAAAAATGCAGATAATTAGAGCCCACTGCCCTGTAAATGTGCCCCAAGTTTTAAATTAGTGCCTCTAGCCGTTCTGGAGTTATTCAAGAAATTCACTTTTTGCTGGGGTAACGTTTTTTGCTGGGTCGATTTTCGTTCCTGGTTGAGCTAGCCGAATGAATGTTAGCTTAAAAGGGGGCTACAATTTGTGCCTATTAGTGCCCCAACTCGTGAATTTGTGCCCCCTAGGGCTTCGGAGTTATTCCAGTTTTTGCTGGAGTAACGTTTTGCTATCTCCGAAACTACTGGTCGCACAATCATGAAACTTGGTCAGTATAAAGGTATTTCTATTTAGAAATTTGTGCCAGCTCTTGTTTTCCAAAAAAAGGCTTCATTCGCGACTTATAAGGCTTTTATTAAAAATCTAAAACCCGCTCCTAGCTCGCTAACCATTACACTGAGGAACCTATTGAAAGTGTCATTCTGTACCTCTTATTACGCTGCAACTGCTGACGAAGTTTCTTATATCTATTTTTAGTGGTTTACGAGAAATAAAGATTTTAAAATTGACCAGAAATGTCATTACTTTGACCCCGAAATACACCCATTTCCTCTAAAGCTGTGGTACTGATTCTTTGCTAGGAATTAGAGCCCATATTCAAATATATGCACACGAAATTTCAGCTTATGCAATGCTATAATTATAAAGATATCGATAAATAACCTACAAGAATCACTTTCTAACCCATATTGGTGGTTAACCGGCTAAATTCAAATGACTGTTAAAAAGCGAACGTCCGATACATGGCGCCTACATTCTTAAATTTATACTATAACATTATTGGTTACTGTATAGTCTTGTGCAAAAGTGTATGCTCAGATTGTTTTTTTTTTGTTTTGAAACTTTGAATTGGTTTTATTTTAGATCTTACTTTTTACTCTGTTTTTTTTTTTAATTTTGTTCTGGCACTGGAGGCTTGTCCTTTTGCCAATGTTTACTCTGTAAAATTCTTGGGTTGCCCACATACACAGCAAGTATTATGTAACCAGAAGTCCGTGGCTTTAGAACGCCTAAAATCGTTCTTTCAGGAAAATCTAGAAACAGACTTTTAGAGGTTAATGATGGTGATAGCCGGATACGTTAATCTAACGAACGAAACGCGATAACGGCTCTTAAGATTCCTGAGAAAATGTAAGTACCTACTTGCAAACATAACTATCTTATGATGTTTCTATAAATGATAAGTATATCTATAAAATATATTTGTCATAGGTAGGTTGTTTGTAATAATAGATCTAGGTAATAGTTTATTAAGTAATAGTTTTTTATCTAGGTAGGTAGGTACCTACATAATGTTTATCTTGATGACAATGGTCACAGCTCAGTCGGTTTTAGCTCTGCCTTTCGTGCTGTGAGTCGTGGGTTCGATCCCCACAGAGAACAAACATTTGTGTGCATTACCTACATAATTATACCATAAATAAGTAGGTTTTGAGACAACTTTTAGGAGGTCGAGATGCCAGTTTATGCGAGTTTGGTATCTCAAATTCCGAGATTCTTCCCTAATTTTGACTGGACTATTTAGTTTAGACCTATATAGCCATGGTCATGGTTGGGTATTATTTATCGGGAACATCGCGAGATCTCAGTTCGGGGCGAACTACTAGTGAACATTCTTCGTATCTGGCAACCCAACAAAACCACTGAATTAATTTTGTTTGTATATGTACCAACTATTACTAAAATACAATACCGTCAACTGCAAGAGATAGGCGCCATGTATCGGACGTTCGCTTTTTAACAGTCATTTGAATTTAGCCGGTTAACCACCAATATGGGTTAGAAAGTGATTCTTGTAGGTTATTTATCGATATCTTTATAATTATAGCATTGCATAAGCTGAAATTTCGTGTGCATATATTTGAATATGGGCTCTAATTCCTAGCAAAGAATCAGTACCACAGCTTTAGAGGAAATGGGTGTATTTCGGGGTCAAAGTAATGACATTTCTGGTCAATTTTAAAATCTTTATTTCTCGTAAACCACTAAAAATAGATATAAGAAACTTCGTCAGCAGTTGCAGCGTAATAAGAGGTACAGAATGACACTTTCAATAGGTTCCTCAGTGTAATGGTTAGCGAGCTAGGAGCGGGTTTTAGATTTTTAATAAAAGCCTTATAAGTCGCGAATGAAGCCTTTTTTTGGAAAACAAGAGCTGGCACAAATTTCTAAATAGAAATACCTTTATACTGACCAAGTTTCATGATTGTGCGACCAGTAGTTTCGGAGATAGCAAAACGTTACTCCAGCAAAAACTGGAATAACTCCGAAGCCCTAGGGTACACAAATTCACGAGTTGGGGCACTAATAGGCACAAATTGTAGCCCCCTTTTAAGCTAACATTCATTCGGCTAGCTCAACCAGGAACGAAAATCGACCCAGCAAAAAACGTTACCCCAGCAAAAAGTGAATTTCTTGAATAACTCCAGAACGGCTAGAGGCACTAATTTAAAACTTGGGGCACATTTACAGGGCAGTGGGCTCTAATTATCTGCATTTTTAGAATTTTCAGATTCAACACTTTTTTGCTGGAGTAACGCACACCACCAAGAAGGTTCCGAGTCTGAGTTTTAAACAAATTAAAAAAAAGTTGTATGATATATTCGGCACCATAGAGGTAGCAGTAAATAGGTTTAATGTTTTTTTTAATTCACAAACTTAGTGCACACGATGTTCTAAATTCAATTTACTTTATCCTCTAGGGAATAAAAACGGCTTTTCCACTCAGATATTGAAGATTAAAAATACTCTTTCCGTGATGGTGGGATGAAAACATTTTTTTTTTGGTTTCACTGTTGAAATTTCAAAAATAGAGGAAATAAAAATTTCAAACTTTAATACCTATAATGCATACTTTTTGACTTATGATGACAACAGTCTCATTTGAAATAATTATACCTATGTTATAGAAGAGAAGAGAAGATAAGATGCCATTAAATTAAAATTATTCTACATTTTTAATGTCGCAACGCGTGCTGTTTGTAATGAAAGTCAATAGTATATTGTTGACCTAGTGTAAGGGCCAAGGGAGCAAACAACTACCTACTTTCAATGCGAGAGGAGTTTGTCTTTGAATCCTGATCGAAGCAAGGGATTTAAAGTGCTCAAGTTTAAAATAGCGGTGTTTCCGATCCGAGGTGGACAGTGGACACTTTACTTTTTATCACTCTGAGAAAATAAGTAAGTGTAATATAATAGGTAAGAGTGTGGTGTTTATTGGTTTACATACAATAAGT
Source organism: Eulithis prunata (assembly GCA_918843925.1). Taxonomy (NCBI): domain Eukaryota; kingdom Metazoa; phylum Arthropoda; class Insecta; order Lepidoptera; family Geometridae; genus Eulithis; species Eulithis prunata. The sequence goes on from OU974011.1 coordinate 10,089,157, forward strand.
AACAATATACGACATAAACATATCATAGAAATAATCGTAACCATTTTATTACTACTTTATTGACCATGCGTCACAGACAGTTGTAGATTTAATTAAAGCTTGTCTTATTTTAACACAGAATATTACATAGACAGTAGACACTAGTCAAAATAATAATATACGTGCAATGATAGATAAGATAAAAATAGGAAGTAACACAGAACTAACAAACCCCATGGAGATAGCAAGGTCATTTAACAACTACTTTATTAACTTAAATCACTCGAGCACTTGCAACTCAATGCCGCACGAACAGACTACATCTAAAAGTAGTAAAAGTATTTTTCTATCGCCAGTTGATTGTCCAGAAATAATGGACATAGTAAAAAAACTTAAAAATAAAAGAAGTGCAGGCTATGATGATTTACCCATTCAAGTAATAAAAAGCAGTATTCTCGTAGTAGTAAAACCACTAGTTCATATTATAAATTTGTGTATAATGCAAGGATGTTTCCCACATGACTTAAAAAAAGCTTTAATTGTACCACTGCACAAAAAAGGAAACAAAACAGATATGAGTAATTTTAGACCAATCGCTATTCTTCCATGCCTCTCAAAAATATTCGAAAAAGTCATATACAATAGAATTATATCATTCTTAAATCTTAATAATGTTCTAAATGAAAATCAGTTTGGATTTCAACAAGGAAAAAATACTACATTAGCAGTTTTTAAAACCCTTAAACAAGTAAGCGAGGAAATAAATAACAAAAAACATGGAATAGCGTTGTTTCTAGACATGTACAGGGCATTCGACTGCGTAGTTCATAAGAATCTTTTAGAAAAACTGGAAGAAGTTGGGATTAGAGGAACAGCTCTTGCACTACTAGACTCCTATTTAAACGGAAGAAGTCAGGCAGTGGTTATAGACACATATGATAAAAAAACCAAAACTGTTAAACCAAAGAGTTAAATCCGATTTTCAAGAAATCCTTCTAGGTGTTCCACAAGGCAGCATCCTAGGTCCACTATTGTTTTTGATATACGTCAATAATCTACCCGAGGTGACTGAACACTCTTGTGTTATGTATGCGGATGATGCTACCATTTATATTCCACAAGGAAATAAGACAGTCCAACAGCTAGAAGTAGACATAAATAATACATTAGATAAAATAGTTAATTGGTTAGAATCTGTAAATCTGAAAGTCAATCTAGAAAAAACTCACTACATGCGATTTCAAAATTATAAAACACAAAACACTGACATAGATATTTCTTATAAAGGTACAAATCTTCATGAAGTCAATGAAATAAAATTTCTCGGTGTTAATATTGATAAGTTCTTGTCTTGGAAATCCCATATCACAAAGTTAAATTCTAAAATATCAAAATACTGCTATGCTCTGTCAACTTTAAGTAATAACGCATCTAAATTAATAGCAAAAAATGCATATTATGGTCACGTGTATCCCCACTTAATCTATGGTATCATCTTCTGGGGTAATTCTGTACTAGTCCAATCTGCATTCGTAATGCAAAAAAAATGTCTCCGCGCTATTTATAACTTAGAAAGCACTCAATCTCTTCGATGTGTGTTCATGGAAAATAATATTCTCACATTAACTGGAATTTCTATATTAGAAATATGCCTGTTTGTAAAAAACAACAAGAAATACTTTTTTGATGTAAAGTCCATCCGCATTGAAAACTTGCGAAACAAACACAAATATAACATTGTCATGCCACAAATCAACAATACTATGTTCCAAAAAAGCCCATATGTCTCTGCTATAAAAGTTTACAACCATTTACCTACAGATTTGAAACAATTGGAAGGGAACATATTTAAAAACCGGTTAAGAAAATGGTTAATCCAAAATGTGTATTATGACTTAAATGAATATTTTGATCTCAACAAGTAGGACCTACCAACTTAAGCTAAAGTTTATGTACGCTACTTAGTTACTACATACATAAGTGTTAGTTATTTTTATTAGTTTCTAACCATTTTTATTATTGTACATCCGAAACGGATAAACTGTTGGTTCAATTATAAGCTTGTAACACCTTTATGTACACAGTTATACAATAAACATAATCTTTATCTTTATCTTTATCTTTACCTACTCCAAAAATTTTTGAGTTGTTTAGCTTTGGGTAAATCATGAAAATAAGCCAAAAGCACATTTTCCTAGAATAAATGTGATAAAAAATCTTTATATTCAGTAAATATCACAAGGATAATTTAGGTCCTACATGTTAAACTATACATAGACATATTTGTCTGCTCTTATCTGATCCTGATACTATTTATTAGGGCACCCTGTACCTACAACTACTTATTAACTTCATAAAGCACTTGTATAGTGGTGACGCCTCCTGCCTATCCACCTAGGTAGGTAGGAATGCGCGGCGCGGCGGATGACGCACAAAGCTCGATCGGGAATATGGCATTGTTTTTGTAGAGCGGCTCTTTTCGGGAATTCTTTGAGTAATAGCTATCGTTTTTTCCCGATCTAATCTCGCAATCGCGTACCTAATACCCGCGAGCCTTCCAGCGACCCACTTTTTAGTCAAAAGCAGTTCTCGGCCAGAGCGAAGAAACCGGTCGCATTGCGTCATTCCGCCGCTCGTCACTCGCGACATCGATGCAGTACGAGACCGCATGCCTGCAGCGCGCCACCACACCACACCACCCATACCATGTGCTAGGTATAAGCTCCATAGTGAACAGCGACCGAACAATGCCTACATTGTCTGTCTACCGACGCTACGTAGCAGAAGACAGTTAGGAGTTCATTGTCGCAGACTCGTAGATAAGCGGCTCCTCCACAATAGTAAATGAAGTGCTCGGAGCGTAACCGAAGAGAGGCGGAGTGAATATAATTGCGGATGAGAATGGCGGCAAAGCGGCCGCAGGAGTGAGTGCGGTGCGGCCCACCAGAGGGGGGGGGGCAAGGAGGAGCTCTAGTTTGTAATTAAAAGCGGGGTTCAATGAAGGCTTCGCCGCTGATTTATCTCGGCAGCGAGCACTCTGCTGGGGCCCGGACGATGCGTCGTTCTCGCTTCTTTGAATGCGCGCTTTTTGCTCGCGCTACCCGCGACGAGGCGCTCGGCGCACCTGACCGGTTCATGCATTTTAATGGACTGGAAGCAAACCATACCTTACTTTCTGTCCGTCCGCTGTATCCATCCGTACCCACCGCACGCACCTAGCGAGCGCGTACTGTTCCATTAAATCGCTTTTATTTATGCTAAGCAACTAACAACCGCGACTCATTACGTTCTAAGAATGTCGGCACATGCATTACCGATACCTATCGGTTTGTCGCAACATTGCATTCCGACGTCTGATTATTGCCTTTTTTTATACGTATACCTACGTGTATTACAAGCGGCTCTCCAAGATCCACCTTGTAGGTACATGGACGTCATGGACAACCTTAAGTAGTCTCTATTCAAGTTGTTTTGCATTTGCTCCCGGAAGTATCGCACTCAACAGAACAGGTGCAAGGTGAGAATGGTGTATCAGAGTTGTGGTGCTCACCTTTGGGCTTGTCGATGGAGAGAGCGCGCGCGAAGTGTTCGTCGACGACGGCGGCCACGTCTCCCGAGTAGTGCGTGAACACGACGCAGTTAGCGCTGACGTACTGAGCACGCGCACGCCCCGCGCACGCCACGCCGCTCGCAGCGCACTCGCCCTCTGACTCCGACGACCCACCGCCTGCGAACCGCATGTCTTCATATACTAACATGCATCCCTAACAAAACCTCTATTCTGACTCTTCAGACTTGAAAGTATTGGGGCAAAACAGATCCAATGAAACGAAATACGTTTATTTTGCTTTGACTACAAAAGTTAATAAAGTATGTTTTATAGTATCACACACTTTGTCGGAAGCAAATAGTAGATTATTAACCTAGGGGACAATGCACTGTTTTATGTCGAGTGGGCTCTTGAATCCCGAAGTCACGGAGGATCCTAGTGTTTACTTACACCCGAGCGTAGCGCAGCGAAACGAGGGCGTTGACTTGGATCCGTAGTGGCCGAGGTATTCAAGGTCGCCTCAGATTAAGACAGCTTTGTCCCCAAGGATAAAAAACAATACTAAATGGTCTTGTACGTAGGTCGTTAATTAGAAAAGTTTGAACATCGAACTAACCACTACTGACTGACTAAGTTTTCAAAAGGTTGCCTGCACATACACTATGATTACACAAATGTACAAGAAAAGTTAATTGAATTTGACAAATAAAATATAAACCATAATATTATTAGGTATGTGTCCAGCTTTATCTGAACAGTATCGTCATTAGAAATAGTAGTGCATAATATGTACACCTCAACAAATTGGTGTGCCCTAACAGGGTTTATGTTTGGTACACTACAGGCTTTTGTACAACATCTATAAAACAACATAAGTGCAATAAACGATTTGAATTTGAATTTGAATTCCTACAAATGGGAGGTCACACTGACATTGACTGTGAAGAGCTGGTTATAAAGCGTATTTTGAACCTTGTACATCACAAATGTGTCTTTTACTGTGAACTCTACATGCGCAAGTAAAACCCTTGCGCCCGCCTTGCCCCACGATGCCGAGAGCCATGAGCTTGGGCTTCAGAGGAGATGCACGTTATATTGTAATGTGAACGGCCGGCACAGCAGCGTGTGTAGGAGGAATAAACAGTTGCGTACCGTCAGCGCTGTGCCGCGAGTGCGTGGATAGGTCCTCCTCCTTGGCGCGCAGACGTGCGTGGTGGAACAGGCGCGGGTGTGGAGGCGAGCTCGGGGACTGCGCACCTGATGACGCGGAGCCCGAGCTGAGTGCAGCGCCCGCTCCGCCACCGCCGCCGCTGTATGCCTCGCCTGCACCATTGCCCGCGCCGGCGCCGCTTTGCACGTTCAACTGCAACAGATCCGCAACGCTGACGATCGGCTCTATCTTTACCTATACCTAGCGCACCTAACAGATCCCTGATTGAGATCTCACATTCAGACGAGTCATGTTCATCTGTTCTGTTTGTATCAGCCTGCTATCAAGATACAAGATACGTTTATTTGCATAATAAGTGTGTTTACAAAATTGGTCTTATCTTAGTGTATTAGGCACTTTTAAATTTATTTACCCATACCCATTTCGGGTATCGCAAAATGTTTTATAAATAGGTTACTGGCTACAGGATACTACACATACTACTATTTATCGTAAAATTCTGTATCCTATCCTACTCGCTGACTATTAGGACCTACTACCCACCTATACATACCAATAATATTGCATACCCAAGCCAGTCACCACTATTTAAAGGAAATGTATGGTGGTGACTTGATTAGGTATACCTAACTTAGGTAGGTACCTACAAATACTTAATTATATATTTTTTACAAATTACCTAGTGAAAGAATGATTTAAATCACTATAGAAGAAGTAACTGGTCAGCCTCAAAATAATAGGCCACAATTTATTTGTTTACAATAATAACATATTTACCTATCGCGGGAACAACAAAACACTTTTTGGTGGCATTTTGTTTTTTTAAGAAACCTAGAAGTCTAGAAGTAATATGTCTTTTTGTTAGTGTTTGTTGTTTTTGTATAATTGTTCGATTTAGTAAATACATAGATTATACTAAATAAAGCACGTATCAACTGTATCGTGACTGTATCTAGGCATGAAAGGAAAAAAAATTCAAAAACACACTGTTTCATCTAAATTATGTTTTATAGATACCTAAGTACTTAGGTACCTGCACAGTTATTTTTAACATATTGTGTCCCACTACTCTCCCCCCCCCCCACTGCAGGGCAAAGGTCTATAACAAATAACTAAAAATTTATTTATATAACATCTTTAGTAAATCTGATTTAGAACTGAAACCAGCAACCTTGTAGCGTCATGCCATGCCCTGCCCACTTGCCCACCTGCTGCCTAGCCTAGCCCGCGGACCCCAGCCGAGTACTTGCTCTTTTAATAAGACTTATTTTGTCCTCCAGAACTGATTACAGATGCATCAAAGCAGTAGGTATAGACAAGTACATGTGATTGAGCTTTATGCAGTAAAAACGTAATGAATGCTTTAGCGAGCCGCTAATGAGCCAGGAAAGGTCAGAGCAGCGCGCGCAGGCGAACTCGACTTAACGATACTCACAAATATACAAGCAACTTGTTTGTTACATAGGTAGGTTAGGTAGGTACCTACCTAGTACTTAATGCCACTTCTCGTGGACGTTTCCGAAGGTCTGGGTCACAGAGCGACTTGCACAGAACCAAACGTAATATACCTACATGTAGTGGTGCGCCCAGAAGTTTTTTCACTCTAATTTTGCTAAGTTCAAATAAGTCTATTAGTTCCATTTTAAGTCGAGACAAGTTTTTTCTGTCTATTACTCACGGTTACCAAGTCCAATACAATGCAATCCATATTTTCAGGCACTCACTTCACTCATAGTTACTTCACTATTACTACAATAATTAGATTTAATTAAAGGCACATCGAGTGCGAGTGCGACGACACGTGCTGTTGCGTCGTTCCCACATAATAGTACATTATTAATCTAGGGGACAAAGCACTGTCTTAATGTCGAGTGGGCTCTTGAATCCCGAAGTCACGGAGGATCCTAGTGTTTCACACCCGAGCGTTTACGCGAGGGTGTTGACTAGGACGTAGGTTGTTATTCAGTAAAGTTTAAATATCGAACAAACCACTAGGTACACTGACACGGATCATAATACTATCTTACTTAGTACCATACCCAACCCAATACTAGGTATCTAGCTGACTGAACGTTTTTATAAGGTTACCCGCACTCGCACCGCACATACGAGTACACAATGAGTTACAAGTAGGTACCTATTACAGTAAGTTCATAAATAGGTCTAACTGTTAATTTTTTACCTTTTTTCAAAAACTATGCATGTTAGAGACATTGTTTTATTTTCCTGTACCATTTAGGAATTCTTCTGTAACATAATACTAGTAGTTTGCCTCAAACTGAGATCTTGTGAGGTTTCCAAAAAAGAAAGCAAGTTACTTTTAAATATCATTGCTGGTCATCAGACCTTAGAGCATGGACAGTTCTATCTAGTTCATCAAATCTTAATAACTTTGAGATGAACCAAAGGTTTCAATCTGCAAATTATGCCTGATATTCCTTAAAACTGTGCAGAGCATGAACATCCTCATACCTTGGAAACAACTCTACCAATTTACAATAAACAGAACCATCACAGCAACCAAACCAACCAAACAGAACATTCTTACAAAAAAGCCTCATTTAAATTGGAGCCCCACTATAGTTAGGTAAAACTCAAAGGGGATTTTGAGACTAACCCGTTCATACCTCAGACTCATAACACTTGGGTATTCTGGTTCACCTTGTAGGTATAGGTACCAGGTACACCAGTTCGTCATCCGCTTAATAGGCAGGTATGCGCATTACGATTGATTGGCAGGCTGATGTTTTTATATATGCGTTATCGACTGGCCAGTAGGTACCTATACCTACAAGGTAAACGCGCATAAATCAATCCACGTACGTACCTACTACCTACCTATCTAGCTGTTTTGTGCGCGTAGTTTCACATTATGGACATTTTAGACGAGGTCTATAATATTACCTTTGTGATATGAATAGCAACAAAGAATAGGTTGGTTGCGTTTTGTTTGCGGCAGTGAGCAACTCTAGCGGTATGCGGCATTGAATTGCAAATGGTGATGGAGGCAGTTCGCGAGCGAGAGGCATGCGTCCCGTAACGTGCCATGCGGTATGACCGGTGACCGGACCCTCTCCACTATCCATTCCGTAAAGTGCAAAGCAATTATACTTAGGAACCGAAAACCAGAACGATCCTAAGGATTGGTAATGTTCATGCATCTGCTGGTTTAGTTATAGTGATCTCACTAAAGGGTGTTTTAAAATTTTTGTAGGGTCAGCAACGCTCGAGTGGCACTTCTGATGGTGCAGGCGTCCATCCATGGGCTACGGTAACCGCTTACTATAAAAATTAGGCAGGACGCAAGTTTTGCGTTTGTACCTACTTGGTGTCAGTTCAAACTGTTCAAAGTGAGATAACTTTTGTGATGCAAGGTTAAAAATGTCCTGTAGCCCATCATTATAAAAAGCTAATGTAACAAGAGCTTAATATAAGCTCCCATTTGTAGGACTTTTATCTACAATACGGTTCAGGACTTCAGGTTAGGCTAGATGCATAATAATTGTCGTTTTTATTTATTTTAGTTTCCTATAATTTCCCTTAGTACATTTTTGACGGCTACTTCATCAGTTATGTATCCGACTCGAATGAAATATTTAGTAATCCATATTGTTTTTTCTTCTAAAGCTTTTTCAATAAAAAAATCGAAGTAGGTATGAGGCTATTTTAGTAAAGTTCTAATCTTTCATTAGATACCAACCTAAATGGGGTAAAAAAATGTTTTATTGTGACTGCAGTCATTGTTCAAAAAAAAGAAAATTCTTAGGGTGCCCGTTCACTTACTATCTTGGTACCTACCTATTACTTAATAAATTCATAATATTACTTAATTTACGTGATACGTACTGTTAATTATGGGGAGTAAATTAAATTAAAACTGAATAGGTATATTGCCAAACTAGCTCATACCCGCCACTTCGTACGCGTGCGAAACTTTCTACCAAAATATCTGATTCTGTCAACCAGTTACGATGAAGATGAACCTCGTAGCAAATGGCTGCTTTTGGTTTAGACAGTTCAAGCTGTAGTCTAAGAATCCACATCTTTGATTTGAATCAAATAAAGCTTATGTTTGAATCCGGAAAAATGGCTTCTGAATGATATATTATTAATAAGTTTCATTGAAATTGGTCCAGTAGTTTAGGCGTGATCTGCGAATAAACAAACAAACAAACTCGATTTATGAAATCAGAATCGTTTATTTAGTATAATAGATTTGCATATTTAGTTTTTCCATATCTTTAATTTTAGTTTTTGGCTTTTTTACAGTTTTATAACAGTACCTATACCTAGATAGGCAATCTATCTTTTCCTTCTTCTCTGTCATAACATTAACATTCAAAAACTTATTTTTCTCTCACAACTGCATCCGTCACTCGCCTGCCGAAGGAAGTTTAGCATCGTCTACACTACAACTACTATTCGTGTGCGCCAGACATACTTACACATCGACCTGTACTTACATAAGTAGAGGTTCATTATACATATGTATAGGTAGTAATTATTAAAATAAATTATTTTGGATTTCCAGAAATTTGCAAATTTTCCTTCAGTCGTAGTGGTTTGTTCGATATTCAAACTGTTTTTGAATCAAAACCTACCTACGCCCTACATACATAGTATACACGAGCATTTTGCACTGCTTTTTGTTCTCTTGCAGTTTGTGTAAAAAGTTGAGTTTTATCCTCGGCAGTATTAGGTATGATCTGTGTCCTCCCTCGGGGACAAAGCTGTCTAGTCTCGGGCGACCTTGAATCTCTTCTCTCTGTCACTACGGATCAACACTGTCAACACAACACTCTCGCTTGACGCTTGGCTGTAAACACTAGTAACTTCGGCATTCAAGAGCGCACTCGACATTAGACAGTGCTTTGTCCCCTAGGTAAGGAATCTACTATTATTTTCATATCCCGTTTAATCCCCCTTATTAGTCCCTAATTTTCAGAATATTGTTGTCTACTTATAATTATACGTTCTTATACTTATACGTTCTAGAATTTCATGGGTTCTTATACTTATAGAAAGAGATTTTTTTCGTTAAAAATCACAAAGAATTGTTGAAAAAACAGAAACTTCGATAGGTATGACCATTCAAGAAATTGTAACATTAAATTGTCTTTTGGGATTTACGCGTTTTGCAGGTGCAGGAACCCGATTCGACAATAACAAAAGATACGTCCCGTTTGCCTCAGTGCAACCGCAAGAAATCATTGTCTAGTTAATGAAGATGGTTGGTAAGCTTGGTACCTATGCGAAGAGAGATCGCTATCAGACAGGAAACTGACCCGGTCGTACTGGAAGTGTGGCGCGTGGTGGAACGATCTTGCGGCGCCGCGGCCGTACAGGTAGGGATAGTACGCGCCGTACATCACCTCGGGGCCGCTCACCGACATGCTGCCGCCGCCGGCCGCGACATGCTGCCGCCGTCGCCGCTACACTCTCCGCACCTGCAACACAACACAACACAACAGGTAACTACCGCACTCGATACCGCACTCTATGCTATTTGCATAGTTTTTTTCTTTTGCAGTTTTTTTTTATAGGTACCTACCTACAACAACGTAGACAAACAAACGTACGGCCCGCCTGATGGGAAGCGGTTACCTTACCCTATGGACGCTATTAGTAAGTAACCTAATACCGAAAAACAAGTGGGTGCTATAAGTTTCACGTCATTATGTGCCGGTCTGCCTCTGCCTTCGTAGCTCTCAAAGTAAGGTTCTGATTTGAATGCCGTTTTTTTGTAATAAAGGTGACGGTCTGGGATGGCTCTTAGCCATGTTTGGTGAATTGCTGCAGCCGTTTCCAAGTTATAAGTAAAGTAGGTGAGATATTCATCAGATCTGAAAACCTGTTTTGAAGCATCTTAGGCACAGGCATAATTGCAGTTTGACTAGGTAAGTACCTATTCACATTTAGTTTATTCCAATGTATTCAGATATACATATAATACAATGTAACATTCCCATTTGTAGGATTTTCATGACGATACGGTTCAAGTTAAGCTGGGCGAATAATAAGTGGTTTTTTTATATACCAAATTCAGTTAACTGTATCTACCTACCTACTGAAAAAATACTTTGATAATTGAAGTAGATAGTTCAGCAACAGTTCCATGTAATTTAGCAAAAGGGATTTTGAGACTGAAGAGTAGGTAGGTATATCAAAATATCATTGATTCTAAAGTTTTGAAACCCTATAGGTATTCGAATTTCTAAAGATGACAACTCAAAGGGCATTTTGAGACTATCCCGTTGCCTATAGCTTCCCTCTCATGAGAGCATAATGATGCAGAGTTTCCGAAAAATCACGTATTTTAGACTTTAGGAGAAGTAGCTAGGAGAAATCCGTCTGAACAAAAGTTAGGACAAATATTGGGGTAGGTATTCCAGTCGACACCACCAGAACGACACCGCCGCCGGTTGTCTCGATGGAAAGTAAATGTAAACGCAAATAAAATAACTTTTCTCAAACATGCTTGGAAATTAGAGCATTATTTTGACAACCTTCTTCGAGATAAATCGAAAATGCAGTAGGTACCTACTGGCCAAATAGGTACATGCGAGCAGCGGCCGGCAATAAATGTATGAAATCCATTGCTGGCGTGTTTAGCGGCCAAATATATTACCTACATACAAAACTCATATCTGTCGTGTAATTTAAAAATGGAACGATTTTTTACTTCATAACAGGGCAACCAAGGAGGTAACTTATCAAAGGTTTTATTCAAATTTCGAACAGGCTTTCAAATAGAAAGCTGAATATTGAAAAAAAAAACAAATGAACACTGTAACTTCGATGTTCTTTATTGGTTTTGAAAAGTAATTGTATTTTCAACTAAAAAGTTTTGCCTAAGTACCTACCTACTTAGTTTTAATTTCCGCGCATTATTTGAGAAAAGTACTATACAAGCCTTGGCCACAACTAGGCAATGAGGGACTCACGTATGTATTTACACGTTCTTCCCTCATTGCCTCTGTTGCGGGCCGCTGCAGTAATGTACTATTTTCAAAGACCTTTGACCTTAGAAAAGTGATGCGTCAGTTGAGCCATCTACAAACTGTTGCAAACGATTTATCGATAGCTTATATGTATGTATATCTGGTCCAAATCAGAATATATTTACGGTCTGTTATTGTTTTCAAGGGTAGTGTATAGGTACCTAGGTACCTTCAAAACTTCATGTGTTGTAGAAAACTACCTAGGTATACCTATCTACTAAGTATTCCGAATTTAAATTCTCTAGCTTCTAGGTACAGTTCAGCTCTGGTGGAGTTGACAGACAGACAGACGATGTAGGTACAGACGCGACGGACAGACAGACAGACGGACATAAGACGGACAGACTGACCATAAGTGTTCCGTCCAAAACTGGACCGGAACAGTCAAGTCAGCGAAGTTCCTAACTAACAGTTTACCAAAACGGAAAACGGGGGCAGCAAATATTTCAAATCAACCTACCTACCTATTCGTGGGTGCAAAACATAGGTACGTTTGTTTGGTACAAAGTAGTATTATGTATGATCTGTGGCAGTGGATCGTTCGATTTTTTTTTCTGAACAACACGAGCATTTTGCACTGTTTTTTTTGTCTTGCAGTTTGTGTGAAAAGTAGGTAGGTATTCTTGTAATTAGGGAAACACTCAGACCTACGTCCTTAGTTGTATGTTTTCCTATCCTTAGTTCCTATTGGATACAAATAAAATAAGAATAGAGTAATTATTATCCTCGGGGAGAAAGCTAGTTTCGGGCGACCTTGAATCCCTCTGTCACTACGTATCCGTCAACAACACCCTCGCGTAAGTAAACACTAAGCTCCGAAGGTCGTGGTAGGTAGGTCCTAGCTAAGTGCGATAGTAGGTACCTACCCTACAGGCTGTAGTTCCGGAGAAGGTAGAGCAGCTGCTCTACTTCATTAGGTAGGTAGGTAGATAAGGAAGGAACTTTCTTTCCCGTATGTAGGTAAGGCTGTAGGTCATGCCAGTAAATAAAATTACCTTCTAGAGTGGGTATCCAAACAATCCAATTATTGAACTTAAATCCTTTGGTAGGTTGGTACTAATAAACAACACTAAAACACTTATCTATACATAATTCACATCACTACCTAGGTTGGTAAGGCATAGTAAGTAGGTATACACCCACAGCACTAATAGATCATTCGCGAGATAATCACTGCACTGGTTGGGCGACGGACGCCAAGGTTCGGGTCAGGGGTCACAGCGGTCGGCGCATTGCCGTGCAACACGCGCTAGATACGTCTGTAGCGGCGCGCCGCGCGACACTGGCGAGCTCCACGCGCGCCAACCGACCGCGCTCGCCCCGCCTTACGCCCTCCGCCCTCCACCACACGGTGACGACGAACACGACGACGATGCAGACGTAAATATAGACGAACAGACAGCACCATCGGCACCGGGCGAGGGCGGAGCCATGCAAACTCCTCCTCTGCAAAGCGCGGCGGGCCGCGGCGTATGCGTATGCGATGCGATTCATTCAACGATTTCATTTGAGGCTACTACCACGAACTACACGAACCGCGCCGCCGCCGCCATGCACAACGCTCGGGGCAGCGGCGGCGAGTTAGATAGTAGGTATAATGAAAATCTCCTAGATCCTCCTCAACATTGCTGGTTACCATAGACCTTGTGGGGTAGGTAGGTATGAACTTCAATTCATCTATTTACCTATTTACCTATTCATTAATTGAGGATTGCCAACAAAAGATACACAAAATAACTGTTCGATAGGTACATCGAACACACCAGCACCATCAGCAGTTTGGCCTAAGTGGGTCGCGTGCGTCGCGACCGCGGGCGGCCGATCCCGTAAGCCAGTGCATAAGCATCATCCACACCAATCGCACTCATTTTAGCATTTTACTTTGAGTTTGCAATAAACACGTACCTATCGGTGAAGTGAACTCAGTTGTATCAATTCAATTAGGGTAAGTCCGGGGGAGATGGCCGTACGGGAGAGATGGCCAATCGAAAAAAATCCGACTTATAACAAACAGATGGCGTTAATTATTATCTAGTTCGCTTCGCCTTGCGGCCAGCAGCAAGTGCCTGCGTGATTTTTGTGCGAAAAAAAAGAAAAAGTAAGTAAAATTGACTTTGTTTAATGAACACATGTCTGATATAAGATAAGGGGTTGACATATTATGTGGTCACAAAAAAGTTTTGAAAAAATCGCTTGTTTTTGTACTTTTGTCGTGAAGTAACTAACTTTTCTCGTATTCTAACTTAAAAATAACTTACGAAGATGACATAATTATGTATGAAACTGATATGGCCATCTCCCCCGGACAATCGGGATAGATGGCCTTATTTTTTCGGGGGGAGATGGCCATAAAATCCAATGTATTATTTCAAGAATACCTCTTATTTAAGATGTTTTTACAGATGTCAAACCACTACGTGCGGAAGGCGGCAGCCACTCAAGGCAACTGGGATGAAAAAGACTTAAAAAAAGCGATGGATGAAGTACGAAAGATGATAAAACAAAAAATAAAGTCTCATAGACCTAAAGAAAAAAGATGGTTAATAAATGTAAAGCCATTCGTAGAATCTCAGACAGCAGTTGCGAAGAAATTCTCATGATTCCCTGCGATTCCTCTGAAAGTGGAAACCAAGAAAAAGAGGAAAACAACTGCAGAGGTTGCGGTGAAAATTATCACAGGACACAACTCGTTGAAGACTGGCTGCAATGTAAAATATGTATGCTGTGGGTCCATGAAAACTGCACAGAGTACGAAGACATGTGTTCGAACGGTGGCAGTAAGAAAAAAAAAGGAACTCAAAGGCTCTATGGCAAGGGAAAGGGCAAAAAAGAGTAGTGGCCATCTACCCCCGAACCCTATGGCCATCACCCCCGTATACTTTGGGAGAGATGGCCAATCGTGATTTTTTTTATAAGATTAATAATTTTATATTTGTTGATTTTGAGACTGATTATGATTAAGATTTAGTAAGAAATATAACTAAAGTTTGGTTTACGATTAAAATGGTTGTTTCAATCATTATAGTATCCCGTCAATAGGTCGTCAAAGTTAGTAGGGCCAACTCCCCCGGACTTACCCTATATAGCATCCCGGGAAATATAGCGATAGCGATTTCCTACATAATCCTTCGAACCGCATTTGAACCAGTGACCTATGGATAATAGTTTCATATTACAGCACCTACCTAATTATATCTAGTATTCTTCCAATTACAGGCAACCACAACATGCACTCTAATAACAATTTTGCAAAAACTGGTAGGTAGAGGTAGACAAATATACTAATTTTAATCTAAGTAGGTATGTATGTAATTTTAATCTAAGTATATATTAAAAATTACCTAAGAAGAATAAGATGAGATAAATGGGTAGGTACACAATTACTATTATTAATAAAAAAAAACAATGAAATCACCTACCTACCTAAATGGTTAACAATATAATATGTAGGTAGGTACTTACTCTAAAAGTTATTAGGTACACGAGTAATATATAACAATCTAATCTCACTAGGTACCTAAGTGGGCTTTGAGATTCCTCAAAACTAATAGGTATGGTGAACCCGAGCCGAAGAAGTACCTAAGTATGTTGAGTAGGCATACATGTACGTTCGCTTTTTAACAGTCATTTGAATTTAGCCGGTTAACCACCAATATGGTTAACAAAATGATTCTTGTAGGTTATTTATCGGTATCTTTATAATTATAGCATGGATTAAGCTGAAATTTCGTGTGCATATATTTGAATATAGGCTCTAATTCCTAGCAAAGAATCAGTACGACAGCTTTAGAGGAAATGGGTGTATTTTGGGGTCAAAGTAATGACATCTCTGGACCATTTTAAAATCTTTATTTCTCGTAAACCACTAAAAATAGATATAAGAAACTTCGTCAGCAGTTGCAACGTAATAAGAGGTACAGAATGACACTTTCAATAGGTTCCTCAGTGTAATGGTTAGCGAGCTAGGAGCGGTTTTAGATTTTTAATAAAAGCCTTATAAGTCGCGAACGAAGCCTTTTTTTGGAAAACAAGAGCTGGCACAAATTTCTAAATATAAATACCTTTATACTGAAAAAGTTTTATGATTGTGCGCCCAGTAGTTTCGGAGATAGCAAAACGTTACTCCAACAAAAACTGGAATAACTCTGAAGCCCTAGGAGGCTAAATTCAGGAATTGGGGCACTAATTGGCACAAATTCTAGCCCCCTTTTAAGCTAACATTCATTCGGCTAGCTCAACCGGGAACGAAAATCGACCCAGCAAAAAACGTTACCCCAGCAAAAAGTGAATTTCTTGAATAACTCCAGAACGGCTATAGGCACTAATTTAAAACTTGGGACACATTTACAGGGCAGTGGGCTCTAATTATCTGCATTTTTAGAATTTTCAGATTCAACACTTTTTTGCTGGAGTAACGCACACCCTATTATGGCATTTATATAAGAATTACCTAGGTAGGTACTTGAAAAAATACGTCATACGCGTACCTACACGACATTGCGTATTTTGCTTTACTGTGACCTTACAATGGTATTTATGATCTTCGTCATCATAATCATCTGATGATGAAGTCGGTTTTTTTCATGTTTTAAAAATTTTAGATTTGGTACTTGTAACGCCATCTGTTGAAATAACTTGCGTACTAATAGGTAACAAAAGTTGAATTTGTAGGTGTTGGATATCTCAGGTGGTAGAAATAAAAGAGAAGTGGACTGTAAAATTCTATGTACTGGTACAAAGGAAACAATGAAGAGACGCGTGCGAATTCGATGCCGTGATTGTGTTGAGTGGCGAGCGGGTCTGCGCTGACGCTGCACCTTCGTCCCCCGCCGCGAGCCGCGCTCCGCGGTTTTTATAAAGCCCGCCGTCCGGCTGCGGCGGCGGCGAGCCAAGCGATGCTTTGTCTCCGACAGTAGGTGAATCCGGCCTTTCAGTTTTAAAAAAAATATCTTTCTTCCACAGATACTTTGGAAAACTTTCAGAATGTCTAGACTTTAGATATTCTGACATTATTTTGATAACTAAGACAATGTACCTAGGTACCTATTTAGTTAGAGATGTTCAGGCTTCTTACTATGTATGTATTTCTCAATAAAATGTAGTAGGTACATAATAATGTACGGAATTATATATTTGCTGTGTTTTCTCCTGCCCACCACGAGACATCAGCATAGAGTAAATTTAATGGGCACAAAATTATTAACAATACCCTACATACGTAACTAATTATCCTATTAAATTAAATTAAACATTTAAATTGAAATGTAGTACCTAGTAAGTACATTGGGATTGGTCACAGGGTTATTGTCAAATTGTAAAAAAAAACCATACATGAGACTTTCTTATTGACATGATTCAATTAAATTTTAAATTGAGCTCTTACACTTTAATGAACAATAACAGTAAATAATCTTTACATAAAAATATTTTTTTAACACAAAAACACAACTCCGACTTGCAAAAGCAGAAATCAAGAAACAAAACAATGCAAAGTAAACAAAACAGGTTCCAACATGCGCCTGACGTTATTAATTCTTAAAATTATGTAGCTTTACGTACCAAGAGGGAAAATCAAATTGTCCCATTGTCGTGGGTACGTACCTAGGTTACCTGCGTTGACAAATTAACAACTTTAGCCTCAATAAGTTCCATCTGACATGAGCAAGTAATATTCCCTCTCAATCACGCATAATGAACCAATCTTGAGTCCAATCATTCTCTCTCATCTTTCAGGATCAGACGTCGTAGAGATGAAATCCTGGGAGTACCGATTTGGCCAGTAAGAGAAGTAGTGGCGCACTAGATGCATTCTGAGTTGGTCCTCAGGTGAGCGAGAAGCGCGACTTGCAGGCGCGGCATTGTGTGCCGGTCCCAGGCACCACCGCAGCACACGTACACGGGACGCGCCAGTCCCGCGGCCAGGATGCGCGCGAGCTGCGCTGCGTCCGCCGCCGCCGCCTCGGCTCCGAGCAGCGCGGCTGTTCGTGCGCAGCCTTCTGCCGTCGCATCCGGTACCGGCACACCGAGTGCGGCTGCCGAGAGCCGTGGCGTCGCACTCCCTCCAAGCCACACAAGCAGCGAGCCCGGCATGTGCAGCACGGATCCACGAAACACCATCTCACCGCTCCACAGCTCGAACTCTTGCACGCGCCATCCGCTCTCGCGATATTTTATGCTTTTGCGCGAGGTCACTGTGCGTGGTCGGTCCCTTTTGATTGCGATATCCATTTCTCTGATAAATCAAACAAAAGATATTGGGAATGTAGGTATCAATTAGTTTGTGGCTTGCCAACGCCGAACACCCTTGCATAGAAAAAGAATACTCTTTAGATCATCCTCGTCATCATCAGAAGAATCCTAACTTGCCAATGCCAGTGCACCGAACACACCGAACACCTATTGCCAGTGTATGTTGGCGTTTGTTTACTTGTTTACTCCTAATCTTCTAAATAATATTCCAAACTTCCAAGCAATTCAAGAGTGTAAACATAGAATGTCGTGTCGGTGTTATTATTTTCACAAACACAGTTATAACCTTATACCGTGTTCACACTACGCCCATGCCGCTGCCGGCATTATTGCCGCAGACTTTTTTCAATTTTCAATTTCAATGTATTCAGAAATAAAATAAAATAACACAACAGAACCTTTTCCATGGCGTTATTCTACATAGCATTAACTTAATACTACTATAACTTCTATTTTATATTGTATACTATACTACTTAACGTTCTTACATGAATAAATTGAAATTGAATTAAATTGAAATACTAAAAACACGGTATTCAAACTTAATTTTTCTTTTACTTATTGCCACAGCAACATCGCCTTTATTCTTACTAGGAAGCTAGGGCATGAATTTGGGCCGGGAGACGGGATAGAGGCATGTTAGTGTACACACTATGCTCATGCCCACTTCCCTGCCCAAGTCCCTGCCGACTGCGGCTTAGTGTGAACACAACACTCAACACTACAAAAGATGCGATTACGGTCAGCCTTATTTCTACATACAATTTTGACACTGGCAAAATTGTCTGTCGACATGCCGGACAGGACAGAGGCCATAAATAAAAGAGGAAGAAGAACGAATCACAATAGCCCTACTTACTGCCCAATCAGAACAGAACATTTGTATTAGGGTATTGCCTATTTGTTGTTTTGCTAGTCGTGGTTTTTTATGATTCGTCAACGTAAATATTTATGATATTACACCAATCAGATATTGTTTTGAGCTGTCAAAATCGTTGCCTGACTTGTCTCAGGGTCTCCACACACACAAAAAAGAATAAATCGAGCGAGACCGAGCGGGGAACGCGACACTTTGGTGCCGCCGGTGGAGTCGAATTCGTTTTCATTAATAACGTACTTGTGTGCTTGGCTCGAATTTTGCCCATTACTTACCTATCTATATTCCAGTTTTGTAGCGTGATGGTGAAAATCTAACGTACCTGTATTTAATACTGTGGTTATCCTAACTAAAAGGTCTAGTCATGAGAAACTTTATGTTACTAGGGATCAGCGTCCTGGTTCTTACAGGTAAGTTTGTGTGTCTATCTATTGCCGACGTTTCATTCATGACAGAAACTATACTTATTTTATACATTTAACCAAGTAGGTAGGTAGGTTACTTACTTACTCACTTACTTAAAATGTACACATGTCTTTCTGTAGTCCAAGTTCATACGTGTATCTACCTACTTTAGTCCATTTGTTGTTTTGTTTGCGCCCTTGAAATAAGTGTTCTTGAAATAAATATAAGCAAGTTCTCATCTGGATTTACATTCGCAGGTAGGTAGGTACCTAGGTAGTAAACAATTAAAATAATCTTTTGTGTGCAGGATGTACTCTTGCACAAGAAGAGGCAGCAGCTGGATCAGTGGAGGATGTCACTCTTGACGCTGACCTCGGAGCGTCTCGTGAGGGCTCTCGTACAGGTTAGTTAATATACATTCATTTCTATAAGTATCCATTACGTCTGGAATTATATGATCTGTGGTACTACTTACTTTTAATTTCTACTCATTAATTGAGAAAAGTTTTACACAAACCGTGGCCACAACTATGTATAGATGGGCTTATAGATGGGTTTGTGTACCTCGGCCCACATTTACACATTCGTCCATCATTGCCTTGTATGCTGGCCTCTGCAGTAATGTACTAATACCATGACCATGCTTGTAGAAAACAATAAAACCAGCAAGATTTAAAATCAAACATTCATTTATTTGTCCATGTGGAAATAAATTAAATTAAATAACGTATCAGATATAGATAAGATGCTGATTTATTGGGTAGGTACCTACCTACTTCTTACCTATATGTTCATTTTAAAGCATAGCATTATTAGGATGTAGGTAGGTACTTTGTATAATTGTGTTGTGGTATTATCACTTAATATATAGAGCAAAAGGAGGGTTGGAGGCGATGTGTGGTGTGGAGTGCTAGTTCCGCTTGAGTTTGTCGTCGGCGGCCAGCACGAGCAGGCGCGCCTTTAGCCAGGCCGAGTCGCGGATGTGATGCCTCAGCCGTGCGTCCGTCGCAGCCTCGCCTGCGCCGCCCCACCAACCGTACCTAACAACACAATAACATGATAACATCCTGCTGATCGATACTGTACAGTGTACATATATATATATATATATATATATATATATATGTTGCCTTACTGCTGCGACTCGGTGCGCGGCGCGGGCAGACAGTCACGCGGGCCCAGCGCGAACAGGTCCCGGATGCGGCGCTGTGCGCGGCGCTCGGGCGAGCCGTCGGGTGCCGCAGCGCACGAGTAGAACTTGCCTGTCACCGTCGCCGCTGCCGACAACGAGGGGGCAATCAACACACTTCTACTACATACAACACACGTTATTTAGTCATGCATAACAGTGCTGTGACGTGACGAGTTGACTTTTTCAAACTATAGTTACCTATTCCATTTGAGTTTATTCGAATTGAGAAATCACATGAATTTTTATATGCATGTTTAAAACAAGCATAAATTTCTCCAACCGCGTGTTCATTCAACTCTAGATGATGCGACCCGCATCAATAGACAGTTCAACTCAAGTTTGAAACATTACTTGAGTTCTCTTATATTAAACTATATTAATTACTATAAGACTTATAGTAACTAAAATTCTCAACTCGTCACGTTACATCATATGACCTAGGTATTTGTAGTTATGCAGAAAGTGTGGTGTAGTAAGCGCTTTTTGAATCTCCTTGGTTCCATTTGCTCGTATGTGTGATACGTGCGATAGGTACTAGCTAGGTACTCACGCAGACCGAGCGGCTTGACGAGCGAGACATAAGAGCGGCCGGGCTCGCGCTGCGCCGCGAAGCGCAGCTTGAAGGAGCGCGCGTGCTGCGTGTGCGTGTGCGTGTGCGTGTGCGTGTGCACGTCGCCGCCCGACGCCACCGCCGCCGCTGGGGCTGGACTACCGCCACCAGACTCTGACATTGTTACAGCCTTACAGCGCTTCTCGTAGGGCTTGCTAAATAGTTGCGTCCCGAATGATTAGGTTGGTCGATGCGGTCGGTTGCCAAGGTACCGGCTGGTAGTGAGCGCGCTCGTTGTGTCGGTTACAGACGCAGAGGCTCGCCTGCGCGAGGAAGAGGCCATCGACCCCGACGCGCTGAGCGTGGCGCAGCTGCGCGAGCTGCGAGACAAGGCGCAGAACTACACCTTCCAGACCGAAGTGAATCGCATGATGAAGCTCATCATTAACTCGCTTTACCGGAACAAGGAGGTGAATCATCGCTGACGACGTGTTCTCGACACGATAAACTAGAACGTGGCCGCGCGCTGCCACTCTTGTGACTGCGCACTTAACTAGTAGTTCGCCCCGAACTAAGATCTCGTGATGTTCCCAAAAAATAAAATACCTACTTACTTAATTTTCAAAACCCCCAGCCAGAAAGTCTCCTTTGATCTTTTTTATAATTGCTGGTCATCAGAGCTTGGAGTGTGGACTCCGGTTCATCTAATATAAAAAAATCGATTAACGAAATATTTTAAATTGCAATTCCTCAAAACTGGTGATGAATATCCTCATAACTTGGAGACGTCTTCACCAATCATGGGTGTAAGAACCATCCTAATGACCATCCCACTTCATGTTTTGTACTTTTTTTTTTTAATTCTATTAGATCCGGTATAACTTCACAATGTCTTGAGTTGACCGATTTACATCAAAATCCTACTATCCTATCCATAGACCTGAGTTGACACTGAGATCTTCGTTCGCTTCTTGTATTCATATTGAATCAGTGAACCGGCGTTCGAAAGTACGCTAGTGACGAGTAACGCTTGTAGTGTTTCGCTTTGGCCACGTTCAGCTAAGATTGATAAGTAACTGTTTATTATTATTGAGAAGGAACGTGTGATAATGTTACGGTGTGGTCAGATATTCCTGCGAGAGTTGATATCGAACGGGTCGGACGCGCTCGACAAGATTCGTCTGCTGTCGCTGACGGACCGCAGCGTGCTGGATGCTAACCCCGACATGTCGATTCGCATCAAGGCGGAGCCCGACAAGCGTCTGCTGCACATCACCGACTCGGGCGTCGGCATGACCAAGCACGAGCTCGTTAACAACCTCGGCACCATCGCCAAGTCGGGCACCGCCGACTTCCTCTCCAAGATGCAGGACGCGGACCAGGTGAGTGTTGTCATTGTCACGGCACACGTCCACCTACCGGACGGATGTAGGTACGTGTCGACTGTACTGATACCTACTGACTCGGCTCGTTGCTTGTCCGGTTGCAGAACGAGGCGCAGGAGATGAACGACATGATCGGCCAGTTCGGGGTTGGCTTCTACTCTGCGTTCCTTGTGGCTGACCGCGTGTCCGTGGTGTCGAAGCACAACGCAGACGCACAGCACGTGTGGGACAGTGACGCCAGCTCCTTCACTGTGGCGCAGGACCCGCGCGGGCCCACGCTCAAGCGAGGGACGCAGATCACGTGAGTGTACCAACACCTACACCTACACCTGCCGGTGCGACCAAAGATAATAACTCAATTACACAGTTTACACACCCCAGGGGGTCGCTGAAAAAACCCCATGTATGTTTCCCGACTTCTTGCGTTTCTCGAATTTTTTTTTCTTTTCAAAAATGAATTTTTCGTCATTCTCTGGATCCTGGATATGAGACCTTGAGAAACGGTACAGATTCGTTGATGTGACGTTAAGTGTCACTTTTATTCGACATCGGTTCGGCACATGATCGTTTGAATTGGTTTGTGTTAGTAGTAGGTAAGTAACAGTAGAGTATCGCTAGTGTCAGTGTGGTTATACGTTATGTTATGTGAGGGTGTTGGTTGCAGACTGCATATGAAGGAGGAAGCATCTGACTACCTGCAGCCGGACACTATCCGTGCACTCGTCAAGAAGTATTCGCAGTTCATTAACTTCCCCATCTACCTGTGGGCATCGCGTACCGAAACCGTCACCGAGCCCGAGCTCGCGCCCGAACAAGAGGACGATGACGACGCACAGGTACAACTACATATCTACATATCTACATATCTATAGATCTATAGATTGGTATCAGCTTGTATCGCACCTCCCTAGTCCATTGAGCGACTTATTGTTTGCCTTCACGCGCTGGTTAGCATTACATTGCAGTTCCCAGTTAGCATCGCGTTTACGTTGTGCAAGTGAGGAAATGTCGGCAGGTATCGGACGCAGTGGACGAGACCCCTAAGAAGACTGAGAAGACGGTGTGGGACTGGGAGCTGATGAACGACAACAAGCCCATCTGGACGCGCAAGCCGGCCGATGTGCCTGACGCCGAATACACGCAGTTCTACAACACGCTCACCAAGGACTCGGAGCCTCCGCTCGCCAAGTGAGTCGCACACCCACACACACACACACACACACACACCCTCTCTCACACCGGCACTAGAGTACACCTATGTATGTATGTTATGTTGCAGGGCACACTTCGTGGCAGAAGGCGAGGTGACATTCCGTGCACTGTTGTTTGTACCGCGAGTGCAGCCTGCAGACTCGTTCAATAGATACGGCACTAAGACGGATCACATCAAGCTGTACGTGCGTCGGGTATTCATCACGGACGAGTTCAACGACCTCATGCCCAGCTACCTCGCGTTCGTGCAAGGCATCGTGGACAGCGACGACTTGCCGCTCAATGTGTCGCGAGAGACGCTGCAGCAGCACAAGCTCATCAAGATCATTAAGAAGAAGCTCGTTAGGAAGGTTCGTGTCATCCATCTTGCGGGAGTCGTTGTACCTAATAATGTTATCGACAGAATATAATACATGTGTGTTGGGTGTTGGGTGGCAGGTCCTGGACATGCTGCGTCGGATCCCGGCAGAGGAGTACTCCAGGTTCTGGAAGGAGTACTCGACGAACATAAAGCTCGGCGTGATGGAGGACCCTTCCAACCGCGCGCGACTCGCTAAGCTGCTGCGCTTCCATTCCTCGCGCTCAGACTCCATGACCTTCCTCCAGGACTATGTGGAACGCATGAAGGACAATCAAAAGCACATCTATTACATCGCGGGCGCCAGCCGCGCCGAGGTAACCTGTCAACTAGCCACGGACGCGCTTTACTTATAACTATAACTACTAGTAGTTCGCCCCGAACTGAGATCTCGTGATGGTCGGAGGTTAATAAAACCCAAACAATTTTTATTGACCAATGGTTGTAATAAACTTTGCAAATCGCTTCGTAATCGCCGTCTAGCTATGTACCAGTCTTACTTGAACTACAAAATCATTGAAACTCCAAGAGGTGGTAGCTCACGTTATACTGGTTTTGCCAATTTTATAATTTTTACAACTCAAAAACTATTAGACCTAGAATCAAATTAAAAAACGGGTCTGCTGGAATGTCTAAACAAAACCCTATCATATCACCCCATTTGATATTATTGTACGACTTTTTTTTTTACTCCCTTTTTGGACCCTCATAACTTCACGACTCCTTGACCGATTTACTTCATTTAACAAACCAGTAAAACTTAAGAGTACTATCCGGATACTTACCAAATTCTGTGAAGATCGGATAAGCGGTTCAAAAGATCTCGTCGAACAAATATACAAAGCATTTTTGTCCAAGTTGTCAGTAAGATCTCGTTCGCTTCGCTCACTCGATGAATAAGTATAAGTATAGCACTGGTTTGAGGTTTGATTGTCGGTTCAGGTGGAGAAGTCTCCGTTCGCGGAGCAGCTAGTGCGTCGCGGCTACGAGGTGCTGTACCTGATAGAAGCAGTGGACGAGTACTGCCTCTCCTCGCTGCCGGAGTACGAGGGACACAAGTTCCAGAACATCGCCAAGGAGATCTTCGACCTCGACGAGAGTCAGTCACATTCACATCATTTATTTTTAGTGTTCAAAAACAAGAGCGCTCATGATCTCACTCCGGTGTCTGGCCGTCTGTCCGTCTCTCTATAAACTTCCCCAGAGGTGAACCATGCAACCTAGAGAGTACTAATAGTACATTTGGAATAGTCATAGTTTGTACCGCTTAGAGAATCGAAATATTGTAAAAAAAGTAACTTGCTCGAAATTACACAACCATGTTAATATTTGGAAATGCATGGCAGTTCTCATTTTTATCAAAATAATGACTTGGAGCGAAATTTGTTCTACAACTAGAGTTGTTGAGATTTTGCCCTCGGAGGGCGGTCGAGAGAACTCACCTATTGTAGAGTACGAGGGTCGACTGTACGCTTGCATTGTGCACTTGCACGCAGGTTCCGCGGCACAGGAGCGGCTGGAGGCGTACAAGAGTACGTACTCGCCGCTAACTACGTGGCTCGGAGACAAGCTCGGCGCGTACATAACGCGAGCTGCCGTCTCACGGCGACTCGCGCACTCGCCGGCCGCGCTCGCTGCCACCGCATTCGGATGGACAGGCAACATGGAACGCCTCGCCATGTCCAACGCACATCAGAAGGTATCTCTACTACTACTACTATACTACTACTACTACTGCACAGTGTACCGAGTACCGATGCGACGACAACTAACCTGGCTCCCTCGTATAGGCTGATGACGCGCAGCGCAAGCATCAGCTGACGCAGAAGAAGATGCTGGAGATAAACCCGCGACACCCGATAGTGCGCGAGCTGCTGCGTCGCGTGCAGGACGCGCCTGACGCGGCGGACACGCTGGACGCCGCGCTCACGCTGTACCGCACCGCCGCCATCAGGTATATTAGTATATTCTATCTGAGCCGGCTCCAGTTCGACAAACCCCCCCCCCCCCCCACCTATACTTACGCGAACCATTTCGAGTTACTTCTGCCATCTTTTACTACGAGGCTTCAGTCGCCAGTTTAATCTGCCTGTGTGGTAGATTATATTAGATTAGAGTATTGTGTTGTATTGCAGGTCCGGCTACGTGCTACAAGAGGGACAAGCGGTTGAGTTCGCGGAGAGCGTGGAGCGCATGCTGCAGAGCGCGCTCGGCGTGCCGGCCGACGCCGTGCTCGAGGACGAACCGGACGATGTACAGGACGATGTACAGGACGATGTACAGGACGATGTACAGGACGATGTACAGGACGATGTACAGGACGACATCGACGCCGACCGCGACGAGCTGTAGCGAGCCCGACTCTGAACAGAACTATCGAGATTACAGTGCGAGTGTGTGGTGACTGGTGATGGATGTCCTATTGTTTAGTTGCGCAGGGCACGTGCACCTTCCGTTGTAAATAAATTATTGTATTTATTTTATGATTGTTTAATATATAACTAGTAGTTCGCCCCGAACTGAGATCTCGTGATGGTCGGAGGTTAATAAAACCAAAACAATTTTTATTCACCAATGGTTGTAATAAACTTTGCAAGTCGCTTCGAAATCGCCGTCTAGCTATGTACCAGTCTTACTTGAACTACAAAATCATTGAAACTCCAAGAAATGGTAGCTCACGTTATACTGGGTTTGCCAATTTTATAATTTTTACAACAACTCAAAAACTATTAGACCTAGAATCAAAATAAAAACGGTTTTGGAATGTCTAAACAAAACCCTATCATATGACACCGCACTTGATATTATTGGACGACTTTTTTTTTTACTCCCTTTGGACCCTCATAACTTAATGACCCCTTGACCGATTTACTTCATTTAACAAACCAGTAAAACTTAAGAGTACTATCCGTATACCTACCAAATTTTATGAAGATCAGATGTGCGGTTTAAAAGATCTCTTCGAACAAACGTACAAAGCTTTTTTGCCCAACTTGTCACTAAGACCTTCGTTCGCTTCGCTCACTCGATCAATTTAATTTTTTCATTCATACTTAGGACCCCAAATAAGTAGGTGTGCCGGCGCAGGCGCGGCGTACCCGCACAAAATTATAGATTTTTGAATATGCCATTATAGTAGCTGATTGATACCCGCGACTTCGTCCGCCTATGTAGTGTCAAAGTGAATATTATAGATATTGGACCATGGACCCCCATCTGTGGTGCTACCTGCCCTGTCTAGTTTCTTTTCTATTCTTTTTAGCACCAACCCTCATCCACCCTCCCCCTCCGAGGTACTACCTACTCCTGTTTTGTGTTTTTTTCGGTTCCGGACTACTGATACTAAATCTCATTAGTTGGACTGTGATGTCTTACTGAACTATCGAGATTAAAAAATATCAGTAGTCCGGATAAGGATGTGAAAATAGCTTCAAAAGACGAAGGTTTCAATGATGAGTGGGTTTATAAATTAAAATTATGGAAAACATATTGGATGTTCAAACAGATATTGTTATTAAAAAAATATATAATTTACAAAAATAATTAGCTATCTACCTACCTACCTACGTAATGTCGGGTTGCGGCTGTCAGACGGGCAGTAGCGGGCGCGGCGGCGGCGGCTTGTCGCGCAGCTTGGCGCGGTTGTATGCCAGCACGCCAGCCGCCGCCAGCGCCATGCCGGCCAGGTTCAACGGCGGTGCCGGGTTGCGCAGTGCCAGCAGTGATGCACCCACTACAGCGACGCGCTTCGCGGCCGACGCCACTGCGTACCCAAGCGGCGACACGCGCGACAGCACGCTGAATGCCAGCACGGCCTGCATCCATGCGAGTGCGCCGTCCGCTGCCAGCAGCAAGGCCGCGTCGCGCGACACTCCGTGCTGCAACAGGTCGCGCAAGTCGCTCCACGCCCACAGCGGCAGGAACAGCGCCAGCGCGAGCTGCGACAGCGCCAGCAGCAGGCGCAGGTGATGCAGGCCCGAGTCGCGCAGCGCACGCTTGCTGTAGATGTGTTGCAGAGAGAGTAGTGCGGCGGCGGCCAGCGCGGCGCACAGGCCGGCTGCGTCGAAGCCGCGCTCGGTGACGGAGGCCACGCCCACTCCGCCCGCGATCAGCACGAGCGCGCCGCGCACGCGCGCTGACTGCGTCTCGCCGAACAGCACGTAGGCCAGCGCCGCCGTCCACAGCGGCGTCGTCGCCTTCACTGCCGATGGAACGCACGCCCATTACATAACATAATCCCTCGCATATGTATTGTTTTTTTTTTTTTTTGGATTTTAAATGAGGCCAATAATCTTCATTCTGATCAAAGAATACATCCTGCCTGTTCAATTGCAGCTCAAACGAAGGATTTCACATCAGTAATCTTGTCATGTCACTGAAGTGAAATATGTATTTACCTAGCTATAATAATCTCAATCGATAAGTACCTATAGAAATAATTACAATTAAGTACAAGTACTTTAACCCATTTGACATGTACTGTGAATAACAAAATATGGATCTTGACATCTGAGAAATAAATGAATTTAATTTGAATAATACGACTCAGCAGACTTTAGCACTAGACTATGAATGATGCCAATGATTGGTACTTAATACAAGTTCAACTCTATCATCCTTTAGATTCAGTTTAATATTGATTTCAATGAAGACTGGATATTTATTTACCATGATTTGTAAGTTTGATGTTTCACGATATTTTGTCACAGTTGCATGCCTTATGAAATGTATGTTTATTCAAAACCGTGATAATTTAGAAAGTTACATTTAAATACTATGTAGATAAAGGAATAAGCTCACTGAAGTTAATAGGGCACCGGACTCACCAGTGTGCGCGTAGGAAACGGGCACGCGCCAGATGGAGACCTGCGAGCATACGGTGGTGAGGAACTTGGCGAAGGCGAGCGGTGCCAGCACGCGCACCCAGTACCGACGCGGCATTGTCGGCGCGCGCCGCACTCGCGCCGCCCAGAATGCGGCCGGCGACAGCACCACCGTTGCCAGCAGCTGGACCATCGTCACACTCATCGGGAATGGGAATCGCGTCAGCGCCAGCTTGCCCACCACGTTGGACGCTGAGCTGGCGCAGTACCAGGCGGCGCACAGAGCGCCCACCGTCAGCGTTTCGCGCCGGGACTCATCCATGGCGTGGCAAATTTCACGGCGTGAGCCTCTCGGCCGCGAACGTTCCACGAGGTGGCATGTCTTATCGAATTCTAGATCGCGCCGCGGCCTCCGAACTCGAGACCCAACGGTTCCGGCTTCGCTAGATTGTTTCTCACATCGGTGTCACTTTTACCGTCGTGTCGTCGGCCGAGACGAGAGGTTTGCTCTTTTGACTGAGCGAAAATTACGAAAAATTAGCTCAGCTGGTACCAGACTCACCGAAACAGAGAAGAGAAAACAGAGAGCACATAAATTAATGGAGAACACAAAACCCATTCAAAAAACCATCGAATCGAACGATAGGATAGGATACGACCTTCGAGCATATACCCATGCATATACCTACAACATAAGCACCGAACACCTATATCCTAGCGGACCTAAGCCACCGAACCGAACACCTATGACCTAAGCCTACGACGATAGCACCGAACACCTGCCAGACAACAGTGACATTAGTGACAATACGATACTTCCAGGATATATACTTCAACTTCTTGGTTTCTTCTTCTTCTTCTATTTTCTTCTTTACTTATACCTACTAGTAGTTCGCCCCGAACTGAGATCTCGTGATGGTCGGAGGTTAATAAAACCCAAACAATTTTTATTGACTAATGGTTGTAACCAACTTTGCAAATCGCTTCGTAATCGCCGTCTAGCTATGTACCAGCCTTACTTGAACTACAAAATCATTGAAACTCCAAGAAACGGTAGCTCACGTTATACTGGTTTAGCCAATTTTATAATTTTTACAACAACTCAATTTGAGTTTTTGAGTTACTCAAAACCGATTAGACCTAGAATCAAAATAAAAACGGGTTTGTAATGTCTAAACCCTAACATATGACACCCCACTTTATATTATTGTACAACTTTTTTTTTTTTTTACTCCCTTTGGACCCTCATAACTTCACGACCCCTTGACCGATTTATTTCATTTAACAAACCAGTAAAACTTAAGACTACTATCCGTATACCTCCCAAATTCTGTTAAGATCGGATAAGCGGTTCAAAAGATCTCGTCGAACAAACATACAAAGCATTTTCGTCCAAGTTGTCACTAAGATCTCGTTCGCTTCGCTCACTCGATCAATAATTAAATTCAAATTCAAATTCAAATTCAAATCGTTTATTGCACTTATGTTGTTTTAAAGATGTTGTACAAAAGTCAGTGTATCAAACATAAACCCTGTTAGGGCACAGCAATTTGTTGAGGTTACAATGCAAAAAACTTATACTTAATGTCTATTTATCTTACTTTTATACCTAATAATTTAATATTGCACTTTTTATATTATATTAGAAACTACTTATAAATATGGACTATTGGGTACTAAGGAATTCTTGCAGTGAGTAGAAACAGTTTTGAATGAGGAATTTTTTTAAGAGACTTTTAAACCGATTAGGGTTTTCTTCATTTTTTAGATCAGTGGGGATTCTATTATAAATGTTTACAGACATAGAATGTGGACCGGAGTGGAAGAGTTTTAGTTTTGAGGAGGGAATAGCTAATCTAATTTGCTGTCGTAAGTTTTGTGGGCGTGTATATTGCTCGAAAAGGTGCATGTTCTTTTTGACAAATATGCATGTTTCTAAGATGTAAATACAAGTGAGGGTTAGAATGTTGTTCTTTATGAAATATGGTTTACAGCTTACCATTCCGTCTAAATTATATATTATTCTCAAACATCTCTTTTGTAGAACAAAAAGTTTCGAAATGTCGGTACTATTTCCCCACAGAACAATGCCGTATTGGAGCCACGCATGTGCATAAGCATAGTAGGCGCAGGTAGCAGTTTTTATATCTGTAGTTCTTTTTAATTGATATAAAGCGTATGTGAATCTAGACAGCTTGGCTGAAGTATTTTTAATATGGGTTTTCCAATTGATATGCGAGTCTATGTGAATTCCTAAAAGTGGGTAAGTATTAATGCATTCCAGAATAATGTTATTAAATGAGAAATTAATGTTGAGGGGTTTTTTTTGATATGGGTGAAATTGTATAATTTTAGTCTTTTTAAAGTTTAGTTGAAGGTTATGATCATTAAGCCAGCTCATTATTTTGGATAGGTTGATATCGAGATTATCGTTTAAGTCTATACCAGATTTGCTGGGAATTACTATTGAAATATCGTCGGCGAATAAAGTGCATGAACTATCAATAATTTTTGGCAAATCATTTATATATATTAAAAATAATATGCATCCTAACACACTGCCTTGGGGAATGGATTTAATCATATCAGTCTGGGTTGACTTCACTTTAGTTATATATCCTGTGTTACTATTATGGTATTCGATTTCAACATATTGCTTTCTATTTTTGAGGTATGAATTGAACCAGTCATATACTAGACCCCTCACACCTATACCGTAAAGTTTTTCAAGTAAGATACTATAAGATACTCTATCGTAAGCTTTGCTCATGTCTAGTAAAATTCCAACAGCATAGTTTTTATTATTAATAATATCTAATATAGCGTGAATGTATTTATAGACTGCTAAAGAGGTAGATCTATTTTTTCTGAAACCATTTTGACAGTCGCTGAATATATTAAATTTTTCGCAGAAAGAATAGAGGCGACATGACATTGCGCTCTCAAATATTTTAGAGAAAGTAGGTAACAGGGCTATTGGACGATAATTATTACAATCAGCATGATCTTCTTTTTTATAAAGGGGTTTGATAACTGATATTTTTAATTGGTCTGGAACGGTTCCTTCTTCAAAGGATTGATTTATAAGGTACGATAGGGGTGAGGCAAGTTTTTCTGCACATTTTTTTATAAGAAAGGGGGGTAACTCGTCATGTCCAACGCTCCTTTTATTTTTAAGGTTGTTTATTAATTTAAAAGTTTCTTTTGGAGTTACTGGCTGTAAATACATAGAATTTTCTGATTTTGATAACACAGGTCGACCGTCTGGTGCTGGTGAAGTGTTGTTATCTCCTACTGTAGAAAAAAAACTATTAAAAGTATTGGCAATTTTTTCAGGATCTTCTATTATTTTATTATTGATTTTTAGTTTTATATTTTTTGGACTCTTTAGAGGGAGTTTGTTTGTTTGCTCTTTTACTATATGCCACATAGTTTTAACAATATTATCAGATTTTTTTATTTTTTTGATATTTAGTAGTTTTTTTGATGTAACTACCGTTTTTTTAAAAAATTTTTCATAGTTTTTATAGTTTTTATTTAGAATAGGATTATTAATTTGTGATATTAAAATCTTAAGTGATCTTTTATGTTTACAAGATTTTTTTATGCCATTTGTTAGCCATGCTTTTTTCAATTTATTTTTTATTTTTACTTTAACTTTTGGTATATGCATGTTTAATAGTTGTGTTATGGTGTCGCTGAATGATTTGTAATTTATGTGTATATTTTTATCGTTTGTTATAATTTTTTCAAAATCTATCTTATTAGTAATAGGTACCTACATAATAATATTATAAAGAACTGAGATGTATACAGGGTGTTACCAGACCACTTCCGAAAACTTGGAGGTTCCAATCAGACCATGATACTGAAAACATTAAGCGAAAAAATCGCGAAAAAAAAAATTTACTTGACTATCTCTTTTTTTTTTTTTCTAGTTACATACACACAGTACAACATAATAAGACATATCTACCTAATTATCTCATTTAAAAAAGCAAAAAAATAAATAAAATAAATAAAGCAGCAATGTACACGCAGCACGCAGATTACGTCTACTACAGCATGAACAGCTGAGAGTTCATCGCGGGTCATTCAAGTACGCGACGTGCGAGCGACCTACGTTAGTACCTACCTACGTTAGTAGGCACTTACGACACAGAATAAATAATAGTACTACGCCTCGACCTTACCTACGTGAATGCGTACATTGCGGGCTGGCGAAATAAATACAAATCTTTAAACATTGTTTTCTCCGGCTATAATTATTTTTCAGGATAACTGATTTTTTTTTGGTTGGGTTTTGGTGTGCTGTAGCTCCCCCTTTCGTTTTCGGAAGTGGTCTGGTAACACCCTGTATAGTTTGTGAATTAGTGGTATCGATTCTCTTGTTGTATTTTTCTAGTTCCAGTTCATGAGAAAGGAAAATGCAACAAGAGAATCGGTACCAATATCAGTCAAGTCAAGTCGGCTGTCGGTTGTTTTGAAGGCGATATTGGATTTTTCCCTTCAAAATCTGAAAATGAGTGGGATTCAAGTTGTGACATTTTTTAAAACAACTTAGCGTTGGCGCACCCCTGACGACAAGACGTCGTTGTCGTGTCCGTAGTGACATGAAAATAAATATTCTTTTAAAAAACATGCTGTCAAAAGAGAGTTTTCGTTAATTTTTTCTTCATGCTGTTTTCGTTTGTAACTTTTATACCGTTTTGCTTTAGTTATAACTGAAATAGCTTTTAAGAAAAAGCATATTGTAACGAGAGCTCTTAAAAAAACTAGCTTTTCAAAAAAATATTAATTTTCTCTCCTTAACTACACGACGCGACGTCTTGTCTTCTGATGTAGTTTGACGCTTATAGCACTTTTATTTTAATACATTTTCTTGTGTTATTGTGAGTATTGTTGTTTAATTTTTGTGAAATTTTAAAGAATAACCCCCTATCTTATTAAAAGTTAGAGCTGGCATTATGTCCTGATTACGCATGGTAAACAAGACATAAATGTCTCCTCTAACTTTTTATAAGATAGACCATAATACTTAGGTCTTAACATAAAGTGTGAGCCATTGGAATAAATGTGTGTAAAGTGATTTCTCTGAATGTGAAGATTCGTTCCAGGTTTTGATTTGAGAAAATCCACCATTTTCTCTTCTTCTTCTTCTTCTCTTCAGTAATGGCCTGTGTCCGTCATTTCGACAGACAATTTTGCCAATGTCAAGTGTTAAAATTGTAATAAATAAGTCAAGTCAAGTCATTTTTCAAGTCGGCTGTCGTTTGTTTTGAGAAGATTCAAGGGACACGAGTTTTGACATTTTTTGAAACGACACAGGACTTTTATTTTAATAGTTTTTCTTGTGTTATTGTGAGTATTGTTGTTTAATTTTGGTGGAATTTTAACCAATAATACTTAGGTCGTAACATAAAGTGTGAGCCATTGGAATAAATGTGTGTAAAGTGGTTTTTCTGAATGTGAAAATTCGTGTTAGGTTTTGAAGAGAAAATCCACCATTTTCTTTTCAAAACAAACGACAGCCGACTTGACAAATGACTTGACTTGACTTATTTATTACAATTTTAACACTTGACATTGGCAAAATTGTCTGTCGAAATGACGGACACAGGCCATTATTGAAGAGAAGAAGAAGAAGAGAAGATTCAATTCAATTCTTGTCTATGGCCTCGAGTTTTGACATTTTTTGAACGAAGACTTGACTTGACTTATATTATTTCATGAACTCTGTGTTTAGTTTATAATTTCTGTATACTGACATTGAAGAAGAGTGGTGTACAATAAAGAGTTTTCTATCTATCTATCTATTTCAAATTTATCACTTGACACTGGCAAAATTTTCTGTCGAAATGACGGACACAGGCCATATAGGTTAAAAGAAGAAGAAGAATGGCTACTGCTCTGCTCTCTATGTCTGTGTGTGTGTGTGTGCGTGTGTCACCGAACGAACGAAACGAACGAACACTTTATATTCTAGCGGAACTGTGTGTGTGGTTGCGTGATTTTGTTCGAATCGAGCAAACTTTAGCAGATAGAAAGTAGGTACTTACGTGTGTCCTATTGAAGATAAAAGCTGTTGCAAGTAAACCAAATTACATGGTCAATGGATCGGACTTCATTCTCGTCGTCGGAACTGCAAGCAATACCTACTACATAACACAAACACTGGACCACTCCAAGTTGCATCGAGTTTCTAACTTTTCTGAGTTTTTGGCTTTGTTCTACTTTTTGGGTGTATTTCTCAGAAAATAAAATTGAATTTTGCCCTGGAAAGTTTATTTGGGTAAGCCCACGCCGCCGTTTAGTGTTCTAAGTAACTATGCAGTCTATTAAAAAGTATCTACCTACCTACATCAGCTGCTCCACCCTCTGGTCTGTTCGTTCTTTTCGAAGATCTCTGTGCTTGGGTTTGGGTGAGCGACTTGATCTTGTTTATTTTTTTGAGGTTCAGAAACACTTGCAGATTTTGTAATTTAGTTCGGTAGGTGGGTGCTTTAGTAAAAATTTGGTGTTGTACTGGCCAGGTATTGTATTGTATGGTGAGGGACCTCGCAAATATTGTACAACACAGGGCATACATTAGGTGATGTATGCATTCATTGTTAGTGCACTTGTGTTCACTCAGTTAGATTATCAACAACATAACATAACTTTTATAGGTAGATAACACCAAGAAGTGATAAAAAAATATCATAATTATTGCCTACCTAAGTATACTTAAAATAAAATTATTTGCAAATAAATACATTTAATTTCATTTTAAATAGACTAATGTTACTGTTTTTAAAACTCTTCTGTTTTGTGTAGTAGGTAGGTACCTACCTAATATATTAATACACTGACTTTAATTGATCTTATTGACTTTGTCCTTTGTGTGATTGCAGCCGTCTAGGCTGAATGGGTGGCATAGGTGCCACAAGCATACTCATAAAAAAGATTTTTATTACTAATATACCTACCTACTTATTTATTTATTTATTTATTTATTTATATTTTGGAGAACCAACAGCTTTTACAATTTGAATAGGCAATGGCTAAACTTTGGAGAGCCAATTATTATTGTGGATGGTCACCTTTACTGTGATAGAATACAAAGAAGTATTGTTTGTTGCAGGGTGTGCGTCGAGAGGAGAGAAGCGGTGGGGATGGTGTCATGGCGTCGCGGCGCGTGACGCGCAAGTGGGAGGTGTTCGCGGGACGGAACCGGTTCTGGTGCGATGGTCGGCTCATGACTGCACCGCATCCGGGCGTGTTCGCGCTAACGCTGGCGCTCATCACGGGCACGTGTGCGCTGCACTTCGCGTTCGACTGTCCGTTCCTAGCGGCTCGCGTCTCGCCCGCCGTGCCT
This sequence comes from Eulithis prunata, assembly GCA_918843925.1. Taxonomy (NCBI): domain Eukaryota; kingdom Metazoa; phylum Arthropoda; class Insecta; order Lepidoptera; family Geometridae; genus Eulithis; species Eulithis prunata. The sequence goes on from OU974011.1 coordinate 10,125,266, forward strand.
GCCGTCGGCGCTGCGCTGGCGGCCTTCACGCTGGCGGCGCTGCTGCGCACTGCACTGTCAGACCCCGGCATCATCCCGCGTGCAGCGCCGCACGAGGCCAGCGCCGCCGAGGGACCCGACACTGCGTGCTCAGCACAGAGGCCGCCCCCGCGCGCTCGCGAAGTGCTCGTACGAGGCAGGCCGGTCAAGCTCAAGTACTGCTTCACGTGCCGCATGTTCCGGCCTCCGCGCGCGTCGCATTGCTCGCTGTGCGACAACTGCGTGGACCGGTTCGACCACCACTGTCCGTGGGTCGGCAACTGCGTGGGGCGACGTAATTACCGGTACTTCTACGCGTTCGTGGTGTCGCTGTCGTTCCTGGCGGTGTTCGTGTTCTCGTGCGCGGTAGCTCACCTGGCGCTGGCGGCTCGCGGTGCGGGTGTGGCGGCTGCCTTGCGGGCCTCGCCTGCGTCCGCGCTGACTGCTGCCGTGTGCTTCCTCTCGGTGTGGTCGGTGCTGGGCCTGGCCGGCTTCCACACGTACCTCGCCTCCACCGACCAGACCACCAACGAGGACGTGAGTGTGCATTGCCTTGCTCCTCTCTCACGTGGCGGAGCCGGCTGACTCTCATGCGGTGACGCGTGTTGCAGATCAAGGGATCGTTCTCGATGCGTCGCGGCGTGTCGAACCCCAACCCGTACTCTCGTGGCAACGCATGCGCTAACTGCTGGCACGTGCTATGCGGCCCTCTGGCGCCGAGCCTCATCGACCGGCGTGGTCGCCTGTCGCCGGACGAGCTGCCGTCGGCAGGGGCGCCCCCTCACTCGCCCGTTACGCCCCCGCCGCTAGGGGCGCCCCCTCAAGCGCCCCCTGATCCTGGCGCCACAGACTATATCAATATGTTCGAGGGCGAGGCACGGCACGCCTACATGAACCGGTCGCTGGACCTTGATCCGGTGCCTTTGCAAGGTGAGCTAACCCGACCGGTGCGGTGACCCTAGTGGAAAACGCACCTGCCGAAAAGATAAAACTCTGCCTAGGTACATAGGTACTCGCAGGTAGAATGTTGTTCATAATAATAGTAGAAAATATTAGTACAAGATTTGCATTTGGTAGGATTTGGTGTGCGTTACTCCAGCAAAAATGTGTTGAATCTGAAAATTCTTAAAATGCAGATATTTAGAGCCTACTCTCCTGTAATTGTGCCCGAAGTTTTAAATTTGTGCATTTATCTGTTTTTGAGTTTTTCAAGAAATTCACTTCTTGCTAGGGTAACGTTTTTTGCTGAGTCTATTTTCGTTCCTGGTTGAGCTAGCCGAATGAATGTTAGCTTAAAAGGGAGCTAGAATTTTTGCCAATTACTGCGCTAATTCCTGAATTTGTGCCTCCTAGGGCTTCAGAGTTTCAGAGACTTCAGTTTTTGCTTTTAGAGCCTAATGATGGTGATGATCATCACTGTAGGGTCTGTGTCCTACAATCTTATAAGTTGAGTTAATGTTGAGTGGTAAAAACTTAAAATGTTATAAGTTCTTTAATGTTAAGTAATGTAAGTAAAGTTAAAGTTATGTTTAGTTAAGATCACAGACGTGCTGTCGATCTGAGTGATAGTTATCAACTAGAGAGTAAGTTGGTCACGACAGCACGTCTGAATGTATAAAATGCTGACCCGCGGGAACATGATACTGTACTGTTTATATAAACCGTACAATCACCATCACCACCATAAGATTCCTGAGAAAATGGAATCAGGAACGAAAAAGGACCCAGCAAAAACGTTACACTAGCAAAAAGTGAATTTCTCGAATAACTCAAAAACGGCTATAGGCACAAATTTAAAATGTCGGGCATAATTACAGTAGAGTATGCTTTAAACATTAGCATTTTTAGAATTTTCAGATTCAACACTTTTTTGCTGGAAAAACGCACACTAGGATTTGCAAGGTTTGTGCATTAATGTAGATGCGATGCGTTACAGAGGTGGTTGTGAGCGGCGCGCTCAGTGCGTCGCGACTGCGGCTCCTGCACGACACCACCATGATCGATGCAGCGCTCGATCTCGACGAGCCTGACGCGGGGGCTCCGCGAGCGCCCCCTGTAGCGCCCCTCGCGCTGTGACGTCACGCGGCGCGGCGCCGGCGCGGCCGCCTGCGCACGCGCCCCCTGCAGCGCCCCTCGCGCTGTGACGTCACGCGGCGCCCCTCGCGCTGTGACGTCACGCGGAGCGGCCGCCTGCGCACGGGTCCCCTGTAGCGCCCCTCGCGCTGTGACGTCACGCGACGAGGCGCCGGCGCGGCCGCCTGCGCACGCGCCCCCTGCAGCGCCCCTCGCGCTGTGACGTCACGCGGCGCCCCTCGCGCTGTGAAGTGCGACTGCGCAATAAAAGAGCTGTTCTACAATAAACCCGATATCGAAGTGTCATTGCATTGTTTTATTTCATTTCGCTCTCACTCAACTCTTACAGCCTCTTACAGCCATTACCCACTGACTGTCGACAGTGTCGACGGGTCGCCGGCGACTAGGTACCCACTGACTGTCGACAGTGTCGACTGGTCGCCGGCGACTAGGTACCCACTGACTGTCGACAGTGTCGACTGGTCGCCCGCGACTAGGTACCCACTGACTGTCGACTGGTCGCCGGCGACTAGGTACCCACTGACTGTCGACAGTGTCGACTGGTCGCCGGCGACTAGGTACCCACTGCCTGTCGACAGTGTCGACTGGTCGCCCGCGACTAGGTACCCACTGACTGTCGACTGGTCGCCGGCGACTAGGTACCCACTGACTGTCGACAGTGTCGACTGGTCGCCCGCGACTAGGTACCCACTGACTGTCGACTGGTCGCCGGCGACTAGGTACCCACTGACTGTCGACAGTGTCGACTGGTCGCCCGCGACTAGGTACCCACTGACTGTCGACAGTGTCGACGGGTCGCCGGCGACTAGGTACCCACTGACTGTCGACAGTGTCGACTGGTCGCCGGCGACTAGGTACCCACTGCCTGTCGACAGTGTCGACTGGTCGCCGGCGACTAGGTACCTACCTACTAATAGTTTAACGCACTTGGTCGTCGGTTGTGGCCTATGTTTTGGTCGCCGAGGGACTAAGCGCGTATTGCCTCTTAGCTATTGACATTGGCGTCACCGGCCGCGGCCAGCGCGGCGGATAAGAAGTACCTAAGAAACCCTTGTGACATAGCTTCTTTTTCTACCAAAAATTTGCAGGACCAAAGGGGACGCGAAGTCGCCGGAAAAAGCTAGTACCTAGGTACCGATTTATATAAATCAAAATAGGTACCTGAGTAGAGAAAATAAAATAAAAAATTTAATAGGTTAGGTAGGACTTAGGGGTCCATTTACACCGTTTTCTTTTAAAAGGCAAATTACATAAAAACGCAGCTTAGCTAGCTCCGCTCGTACCTGTGCTCGTAAGATCGACTGAGCTAAGAGGATGGTATAAAGTACTAAGCAAGCATATAGGTAGGTACGTACGTACCTAAATTATGCAACTTATTAGATAATCACAATCGTTGTTTATTATGCACTAGCTGTCCCGCCCGCGACTTCGTGTGCGCATAAATAGGTACCTAGGTATTGTAGATTACCTTCCCCCCCTCCAATGATTTTGGAGCGAAAAATTTGAAATAATTAGGTACACGTTTTAGAAGAGTTCCTGAACTTAACATGAAATATAAAGCCAAGTTTGTAACTTGCATAGTTTTTTTTATTTTTTATTAGGTAGAAACCTAAGATTCCAATAGAGTAAACTTGTATAGTAAAATGGACAAAGTAAAATTATATAGATAAGATAAAATCACAGATTAAGTTATGAGAGTAATAGGTACCTAAGACAAAATAAATAACAATAGTTAAATTAAAATATTTATAGTAAAATAGTGTAGTAAAAATCGGGTATATCCAAAAATGGATAGGTATAACAAAAAAACGTATTAAAAAAGTCTCGGACCACCATGTCTGAAGGAAACTAAAATAACAAAAACGAACCTAACTATAACGTACCTACTATGGACGAAGACCGATAAGTCGACCACACTCAGAACTGTGTCCCTGCGAGAAGTTTTTCGGTTTGATTATGTTTTTGACAATATTAATGTGATTCACCTGGAAGCATAAACTATTTTTATTTTGACTTATAATTTTTATCTATTTATCGCAAAACTACAAGTCTGTGTTATGATAATTACATTGAGTCTAAAAAAAGTATATTCAATGTATATTTTTTTTACCTTTTTTTATTAATTTTAACCTAATTTTACAGTATAAAATTTAAGTACATTAAATTTTTTTTAACTTTGCGTTGTAAGTTTCATTTTCATTGTTTTTATATTATCGCGTGTAAGTTTCAATATCGGTTAGGTTAGGTTAGTTTTTTTCCCCCTACCCATACCACCATCTTGAAATGGTTAGGTTAGGTTAGTTAGGTGTTTTTTTTTTTTTTTTTTTTTTTTTTTTAAATTAAATCTATTACAAGTTTCTATAGGCATAAGCGCCCATACCCTTTTTAAGGTTATGCGACCTACGAGGAGTTCCTCAGCTCACTTACGGGGACGCCCGTACCGGATGGTGCGGGACAAGCTCCGGCCGTGGGCGCCGCCGCTCACTCGGAGCTTGCAGACGGAGCTGGTTTAGGTTAGGTTAGGTTTTTTTTTTTTTATTTTTTTATTTTTTATTCCTAAGTGTCCCTCAGACATGGTGGTCCGAGACTTTGTTAATACGTTTTTGTTTTGTGTAACTAATTTAATTTTCAAAAAAAAAAAAAAAAAACCGTTTTTTCTATATTTTTTACAAATTTTGAATTTATCAAAATGTTACAACTGTTATTACACTAATAGTTTTCCATGCATCTTAGTTTGTACTGGTTTTTCTTATATTCTACAATCCTTCTACAATCCTTCCGCTGTATAAAAAATGATATTCACCTGGAATCCTAAAACTATTTAATTTTACTACAATATTTTAATGTTTATATCAATTTTACGTTTAAAGTTACAAAGTTTTTTGTGTTCAATTTTGATTTTATAATATCTACTGTTTACCCTATATGTTTTACTGTAATTTGCCAATTCTAATATTAAGTTATCGCTAGTTGTTTTATATACATTAATATATAAATTTCCAACAAGTCTTATCTAACAATTTAAATTTTTACTATATTTATGTTACCTACTGATCCTACTGCTAATTTTGTTGTTTTTTCGGCGGCGGGACTTTTTGTTACCGAGAGAGTTCTTCACCTTTCAGCGGTAAGCGGTGGACCATGTTCAACATGGTCCAGAGCGTTTACTTGGACAGCTACTAGTTCAGCTCCTCAGTCTTCGTCCGGGGCCACCTTAGCAATGGTACGCTATGGTTGACCTCGCCAATGCGTCCCACTTCCTCCTGATTGCACACTCAGGACTGAAGGCGCTGTGATCTGCCTTGTCAGCCTTTGCGTGCAGGCAGTTGCAGCAGGAAGGGGTCGCACCGGCGAGCCAATCCGCACACTCCGTCCTCATGTGGGGTCCCCCACAGTGGCTGCATTTAACGGTGGTCTCCGTGCAGAACCGTCGCCCATGGCCGTAGCCGAGACACAGCGAGCATTGCACAAGTGGTGACTGATCAGCCACTTTTACTCGCTGGAGGTCTATGACGACGGTTCCAGCACGGACCAGACGCTGCCAAACTGCGGGAGACACCCTCATGACCACGTGCTGTGTCTGATTATTCCTAGTCCTTTTCTTATAAACGATCTCTATTTTATTTGTTGCTCTATCTAATTCTTTTAAAACTTTTTCATTTTGATTCCAGATGCAGTCCAAAATATCCTGGTCGGTGCTAAAATTAAAAACATTTTTAAGAATCACCAGTGGGTTCTTATTTTTCACCTCTTCCACATTTAAATATTCTTCCGCTCCCTTAAGTCTTTCCTGAACTTGTCGTCTTTCCTCCTCTGTTTTGCATCCTACTATCACTTTCCTGTCCTTCGCTTTCCTGATCTTTTCTATGGCTATTCCTCCTTCCTTTGCTTTCACCGTATCTCGTATCCTCTTCATAACTTCGTCACCCGTGTCCTGATCATCCTTAGACATAACGACCACTGAGTATAGCGCGGCATGCTCAGGGAACTGCCTCCCAGGGTGCGCCGCTGCTACACTCGCGTACGTCTGCCTTTCCATCTTCTCCTGCTGTTGTTCCATTTTCTCCTGCAATTTCTCCATCCTAGTGCTATTCTCACTTATGAGTCTTGCATGCTCCTCTAGTTTCCTAATGAGATCTTTTTCTTCCTTACTCACCTCCTTCTCTTGCTTTTCTTCTTTCTCTAGCTCTTTTCCTTTCTCCGGTTCTTTCGCTTTCTTCTCTCCTTGTTCCTTTCCACTTTCCGATTCCTTTACCAACTGGTACAATCTTTCGATTGCTCGTAGGACCTCTGTCTTAATCTCGGTCTTCATATTTTTTGAGTTCCCCAGATTAACCTTGGCTTTGACAAGACAGGCCTTCGCTTCCGCAAGCCGGCTGGTGTATTTGGGCTGCGTCGGTGGACTCCTCACGGCCTCAATCGGTACTTACACACCCACTCTACTTCCCTGTGAAAGCACCTTTTTCGTCCTTGGGGGGTCCACCGGCGCAACTTTCTTCGGGGTGGTTGGGGTAAGTGGGTCAGCTTTACCAGCTTCCCACTCCCCGATACTTCTGCGGACGCTTGAAGTTGAAGGCCTGTCGCTTTCGTGCACTGCTGGTGGTGTGGTTGAGGTTCTTCTGGGGAACTCGTTAGAGGTCTTGCTGCTCTTGGCAGGGGTGCGGAAACCAAACATGTTGGTAAGGGGTTGAGGGACACGTTAAAATATAATCTAATGTAAATTTGTATAAGTTGTAAATATTATATCAAGTAAATTTGTAAAAGTTGTAAAAGTAGATTAAAATTAAATTTGTATAAGTTGTAAAAAAAATAAAATTGTATATAATATGTTTAATTCCTAACTTATTACTAACACAAAAACTAACCTAATTAAAAGTTCCTTGAAAGAACACTAATAAAGTAATGCCTTACACCAGGCAATAAAGAATAATTTTGGTGAAAACCAAAATAAAATGTCAAAGCGTAATGTGGTCAATTAAAAATTTTTCTTTGGCACAAATAAACAAGCGCGTCGTTAAAAGATGTGGGTTTCAAAAACCGGGTCAATTTATAAGCGATAGTTTAAAAGTTATTAAGGTTTGAAGGTGGCCTCCCCTGTGGAAAACCACTTTTCTTACCTTAGTAACTGCAATCTTCGATTTTTTTTTTTTTTTCTTGATTTTTGTCGATAATCGTGTTTTTTCTGTTGCAGGTACGTGCGGAGACGTCGGGCAGAGGTGAACCAGCCACGGGATGTGCAGAAACACGCAAGATGGACGAGACAAAATTCAAAAACGCTCAAAAAAGCCCAAAATGTACCGAAATTTACGGAAAATCGCAGTTTTTCGAATATTTTTCTAAGACAAGTGCCCAAATGCACTCGCTTTTTTGTATAGAACGTGGGTCCTATTATAATTTATTTGCACAATGGGTGCCGAGACGCTTAATTTGATGTATCGCACGCAATAGTAGGTCACCAAAAAATTTTGGTTAGGTTAGGTTAGGTTAGGTTAGGTTAGGTTAGGTTGGGGTACGACGGCAGGCAACCTTCTCGAGTGCTTGTTGAACTGTTGATCTCTCGGGATACTCGGGCGGGCGCTTCGGCGTCCTAGTGCCTTAGGGGCAACCTTGGTGGCTTATCCCGAGCGAGCTTCAGTTCAACAAGACGGTGTACCCTGTTACGTCCGAGACTAATCCGCAGATTGTCTATTAACCCAGATAGTCAATTTGTGGATTACTCTCGGATAACCAATAGCCTGTCAGGGAGGAGCCTTCTCCGCGCGTCCCTTTGATGAGCAGAGGGCGCAGTGGATGAAGTGGGGCGTGCTCGGCGTGCACTCACACTGCCACCGAGTAGACACTGGAGATGGGATCTCCTTTGTCAGCGCCCAGAGCTCGGAAACCCGCGTGCTTAGGCATGCGGGACTGAGGGCCTTGGCTTAGCCGCCCGGGCTGCGAGGAAGAAAACCTCTCTAAAAAATTACCCGCGGTGGAACACCGGGGGCGATGGGACGGTTGTTTTGTAGCCCTCAATGCATTACTCCGTCTCCGCAGCCCCCGTGTCACAGGAGAGCGATGGGGTGGTTGGTGCATGGGATGTACCTCCGCATCCGCAGCTCTTCAGAGGCCGCAGGGCGCTATCGGTGGGACTGATGCGCCCGGGATGGAGGCGCCGGGGGGTTGCTGTTTACAGTGGCCCTGCGCTGCCTGCCCCGAGAGGGGGCGAGTGGTAGCTCCTGCCATACAGGAGCCTTTTCGGGTCTGCGATCGGCCGGAGTTCGGGCTCCGGTCGGTCAGTATGCAGATCTCGGGAGGGCGGCGACACTTGGTGGCAGGTGTCGTCGTGAGCACGGGGGTGTCAATGGATGGCATTCCCGGGATGTGCTCAGGCAAACTGCGAGGGGGGCACCGGCGTTGGTCTTTAGAGGTCCCGGAGCCCCCTGACAGGCAGAGAGGCCGGCCACCGGGGTGGTTTAGTGGGTCGGTTCGCCATCCCCACACTACCTTGCCGCATCCCTGAAATGCGGTATTGGTGTCTGTGTGCAGATTCCCCCCGTCAACAAAAAAAAAAAAAAAAAAAAAAAAAAAGGTTAGGTTAGGTTAGGTTAGGTTAGGTTAGGTTAGGTTAGGTTAGGTTAGGTTAGGTTAGGTTAGGTTAGGTTAGGTTAGGTTAGGTTAGGTTAGGTTAGGTTAGGTTAGGTTAGGTTAGGTTAGGTTAGGTTAGGTTAGGTTTTTTTTTTTTTTTTTTTTTTTCCGGAACTTTCTGTTGCTGTGATTTTGCAACATCATTAAATTTCTTTTATTATTCCCATTACATATTACATTATTACTTTACTTATTTCTATTTTTATAATAAGCAGACAATATCAATTATTAAATATTTAAATCTTAACTTTTTTTTAAAAATTCCCAATTATTAAATTAAAATACATTTACCTAATTCATTATAATACAATTTAAATAAAATTGAAAAATAAATTAATAACAAATAATAATAATTACAATAACTAACATTTAAAAATTAACTTACAAATAACAATAAAACTAAGATACCTATCAGCAATAAAATACAATTACACTGCCGATCAGGTCTACACTGATATAAATCATAAGATTTAGTCTATCGACCTGACCGGAAGCATAGGCAATGAACATAATATTTAGGTACCCACACGCAACTAACAATCACAAAATAAAGTTACATAGACCCAAATTACTCTTATTAGATTTAAATTATCCACTAATCTTAACCCTATAAGACATAGGAGACACAATCTTAGTCAATAATAATTAGAAGTGCAAAATAAAAATCGACCAATCCATCCACGAATAAAATAGGTACATAATTTAAGCAAAATATGGAGTAAGGTGGAACATAACTCACTTAGTACCCTTCCATGTATTTCCATTTCACAGGTAGACTGGTCGGTCCATATATGATCTGTATAAAAATCGATGTCTAAAATGTCAAATGTCAAGGCAACCTAATGTCATTTATAGCTGGATGCCAAACAATAAATAAAAGAAGTTGAGTTGTTCATTTGTTATTGTCTGTATTTATGTGCAATCTGCTAACTCTGCTAATTTATTATGTTATTTGTAAATTATGTGACCAAAATCAAACAATAACCAACGAACAACTCGGCAAAAGATCCAGATGCACCTGACTGAGTGATTGTCTGTTAGTGTTTTGATGTGCTTTTTATAAATCATGTTTGTGGATGTATATAAATATGTGACCAAAATCAAAACAATAACCTACAATAACCCAACAGACTAGACCCAAGAAAGACTAGATAGATGAATTATTACACGAAATATAACTTGACATTCGACAATCATGACAAACATAAAAACAATATTGGACTCCTCAACTCAGTTACGTGGTAGGTACACAAAACATTTAAATAAAAATTTTAACCTAAACTAATCAACCTCCACAATGGAGCCATTCTCTTTCCCAATTTTGCGAAGAACGGTCCTCGCAAAATTAAGAAACAACGGCCTGCAATCGCTATCAAGCATAATCCCATCCAAATTATCTAATCTAATGTCAGTCTGCATTGCACACTCGCAGTCATATCTCAACATATTAAATTTTGAGCACTCAACTAACAAATGTTGTACTGTCTGTGGGATATCCACTCCACAAGTGCACAATGCAGACTCCTTCAGCTTAAACCTGTACAAATAATAATTGAACCCCCCATGTCCCGTTAAAATTTGAGTAATATAATTGTTTATACTAAATTTGGCTAATACTCTATAGGCTAATACAACATTCTTGAAAAACAGCTTGGTAGTGGCCCCTGTAGTTGCTGACTCGTAACTGTGCTGCCATTCTTCTAGTGAATCTGACCTGGTGGAATGCTTTGCAAAGGACAAGGGAAACCGGTCGTACTTAGGCTGTTGTCTATTATTCAGTGCTGCATACTTGGCAAGCTCATCTGCCCTCTCATTACCCAATATACCACAATGTGCCTTCACCCAGTGCAGAGCAACTTCTTTGCCTCCTTCTTGCAAATTAAAGATTTTATCCCTAATATCGACTGCTAGTGGATTAACTGTATTAGGGTCACTGATAACCTCCAAACTTGATCTTGAGTCACTTAAAATGTGGACTTTTGTGACTTTCAGCTTCTCAGTGACATGCAGTGCCCGAAGTATCGCCGACAGCTCAGCCTGAAACACGCTACAGAAATCCTCAAGGCGAAAGCTAGCATGCTGAACCTCCACTCCTCCAGTCCAGCAGGACACCCCTGCGCCGACCTTCCCCTCCAGCTTACTGCCATCCGTATAAAGGATGGGCTCATCACCTCCCAGGCCCTCTGCATCCTCCTGCGATCTGATCAGTCCAAACTCCACACGTTTCCTCTCAGCCGGATGAGGAAGGGAGAACGGACTCCTTCTGAGTTCCATGCTACGTCCAGGCAAACAGGTGAGCGACTTCCCTCTTTTTATTTTATATATTTGAGCATGCTCTCTGGCTCTAAGTGAAAGAGGCATTAACCTCGCCAACAGAAGACTAGAGATAAATGAAACTGTACGGTGGGCCTTACAAATTTTAATGGCGAAGGTCCGAGTTAGGCTGTTGAGCACCTTCTCCGCATACACCTTCGCAGATATCTCCGCCCAGCAGCTCGCAGCATATAAGACAGTTGGCTCCACCACCGAAATATAAATTAGTCTTAAGATATCAGAGTTTAGACCCCACTGCGCACGTGCTGCTCTTGCCACCACCTTGTAGAATGAGATGGCTTTTTTATTGATGACTTCCAGATGTTGTCGGAAATTGAGCAGTGGATCTATGGTCAGCCCTAATATCTTAAGACTAGCACTGTAAGATATCTCATCACCAGACATAATCAATCTGGGTGTGTAGTAATGCATCTTTTTAGTGATGAGTAGAGCCTGCGTCTTTCCTGGTGCAAATTTGAGTCGGAGCCTCACTCCCCACTGAACTATCACAGCCAGAGCTCTATTCATTTTCTCTTCTAGTTGTTCTCCGTTAGCTGCAACCGCAATCATTAAAATGTCGTCAGCGAAAGCCTGTACCCGCACTCCTCCATACTGGTTCTGTTCCAACAATGGGTTTAACTGAAGATTCCACAATATCGGGCCACAGGTGGAGCCTTGTATACAACCTTTGTTGGTCTCCTTCTCCACAATTTCTCCCGCATATCTTAATCTTACTCTTCTCTCTGAAAGATAGTTAACAATGAGCCGCACCACGCTCAAGTCCACCCCATTAGTATGCAGCTGGTCGATGATGGCAGGCCACCACGCATTATCAAAAGCGCCCTCTATATCAAGCGATACCATGACCACTATTTTCTTGCTTTCCAGACCTTCTCTGACCATGGCCATGGCATCAAAGAGAGCGTCTTCGGTGCTGCGCTGCGGAGTAAACCCGTACTGGAACGGACTCAAGAGCCCAGTCCTGCCCAGCTGCCACTGCAGCCTGTTGACAAACAGCTTCTCCAGCATCTTCCCCAAGACCGGCAGCAGTCCAATAGGTCGGTATGATTTTGGATTATTATAGTCTTCCCTAGCTGGCTTGGGGATCACTTTTATGACGGCTGTCTTCCAGATCCGTGGGAAGCAACCCCACCGCAAACACTGTGAGAAAAGTCCGAGCAGCAGGGACCTATTGCAGCTGTAAGCGGTCAGGCAGATGTCCAGCGTGAGACCGTCTCCTCCTGGAGCCTTCTTAGGGCTCATGGCTCTCAAAACCGCCTCAAGCTCCGTCTCCGTGAAGGCGACGACGTCCACCAACCGCATCTCGTCCTCGATGGTCGCTACAAGACGAGCTACACGTGCTCTCCGATGACTCTGCTCGCTCGTGTCCTCCGCAGCATCATCACGGGGATAGAACGTCTCCGCTAGGAGTGACGCGGATTCGCGTTCATCCAAGGTCGTTCCATTAGGTAGCCGTAACAACCTGTCCCGAACCGGAGCCGAGCAGGCCTTCATGATCCGGTAGGAGCGCTGCCACACCGTCTCAACCTCCTCCCCCGTGCAGAAGTCCATCCAACTCCTCGTCATGGCGGAGTCGATGGCCGTCTTGTACTCCGCTCGAGCCTCCAAGTAATGGTCAACCACCAGCTGCCTTCTTCGCGGGTTGGCCTTGGCGATCCTTCTCCTGCGACGCACCATCTCCGCCTTCAACTGAAGGAGCTCGGCCGTCCACCACTTGCACGCCTTCACAATTCTCTTGCGAGGAATCCGAGGAATGGCCTTCTCGCAAACTTTGATGACGCATGCCGTGTATCGATCCGCCAGCTCGTTCACTCCCTCGCGATCCTCTACCTCGGCGAGGCTGCCCTCCAAGCCGAGCTCGTCCAGCTCTCGCTCCAACTCCGATCTAAACAACAGCCAGTCCGCCTTCTTGGTGTCGTACAATCGCGTTGCGTTACCGTCCTCAGCCTCTAACCCGTGCCGTGTTTGCAGTTGCAGGGTGAACGAGATCGGGCGGTGGTCGGACAGGGTGCCGCAGGCGTCGTCGACGCGCCAGCCGGTCGCAGCAGCCAGCAAGGCGGCGGAGCACGCCGTGACGTCGATGATGGCAGTGCAAGCCCGCCCCAAGCGATACGCTCGATAAGTGGGTTCGCGGCCCTCGTTGAGCACCTCCAGCCCCAGCTCGGCGAACGCCTCCGTGACGGCCCGGCCCCGCTCGTCCTCTGCATCGCCTCCCCACCAGGGACTCCGAGCGTTAACGTCTCCGCCCACCACCATCCGGTCCGCTCCCATCGCCTGCACGATCCTCTTCACCACCACCAAGCTGCCTCCTACATCTACCTCCTTATCCAAGTACACGCTAACAATCCCTACCTTCACGTTACTAATCTTTAAAACAACCCCTACAACATCCTCGGTAACGAGCTTCGAGTCCTCAACATACTTTAACTCGGGATCCGTGATAACGATTGCAGACCGAACCGGCCGATCAACATTCCCGATGGTGCTCTGAACGACTCTACAACCCGAGGGAACCGCCATGCGAGCTCGCGCGCCCACGTAGGGCTCCTGAAGCATCAGGACTTGGATGCCTCGGCGCGTGGCCTCCCGCAGGCACTCGTGCGTGTCACAGGAGAGCGATGGGGTGGTTGGTGCATGGGATGTACCTCCGCATCCGCAGCTCTTCAGAGGCCGCAGGGCGCTATCGGTGGGACTGATGCGCCCGGGATGGAGGCGCCGGGGGGTTGCTGTTTACAGTGGCCCTGCGCTGCCTGCCCCGAGAGGGGGCGAGTGGTAGCTCCTGCCATACAGGAGCCTTTTCGGGTCTGCGATCGGCCGGAGTTCGGGCTCCGGTCGGTCAGTATGCAGATCTCGGGAGGGCGGCGACACTTGGTGGCAGGTGTCGTCGTGAGCACGGGGGTGTCAATGGATGGCATTCCCGGGATGTGCTCAGGCAAACTGCGAGGGGGGCACCGGCGTTGGTCTTTAGAGGTCCCGGAGCCCCCTGACAGGCAGAGAGGCCGGCCACCGGGGTGGTTTAGTGGGTCGGTTCGCCATCCCCACACTACCTTGCCGCATCCCTGAAATGCGGTATTGGTGTCTGTGTGCAGATTCCCCCCGTCAAAAAAAAAAAAAAAAAAAAAAAAAAAAAAAGGTTAGGTTAGGTTAGGTTAGGTTAGGTTAGGTTAGGTTAGGTTAGGTTAGGTTAGGTTAGGTTAGGTTAGGTTAGGTTAGGTTAGGTTAGGTTAGGTTAGGTTAGGTTAGGTTAGGTTAGGTTAGGTTAGGTTAGGTTAGGTTAGGTTAGGTTAGGTTAGGTTAGGTTAGGTTAGGTTAGGTTAGGTTAGGTTAGGTTTTTTTTTTTTTTTTTTTTTTCCGGAACTTTCTGTTGCTGTGATTTTGCAACATCATTAAATTTCTTTTATTATTCCCATTACATATTACATTATTACTTTACTTATTTCTATTTTTATAATAAGCAGACAATATCAATTATTAAATATTTAAATCTTAACTTTTTTTTAAAAATTCCCAATTATTAAATTAAAATACATTTACCTAATTCATTATAATACAATTTAAATAAAATTGAAAAATAAATTAATAACAAATAATAATAATTACAATAACTAACATTTAAAAATTAACTTACAAATAACAATAAAACTAAGATACCTATCAGCAATAAAATACAATTACACTGCCGATCAGGTCTACACTGATATAAATCATAAGATTTAGTCTATCGACCTGACCGGAAGCATAGGCAATGAACATAATATTTAGGTACCCACACGCAACTAACAATCACAAAATAAAGTTACATAGACCCAAATTACTCTTATTAGATTTAAATTATCCACTAATCTTAACCCTATAAGACATAGGAGACACAATCTTAGTCAATAATAATTAGAAGTGCAAAATAAAAATCGACCAATCCATCCACGAATAAAATAGGTACATAATTTAAGCAAAATATGGAGTAAGGTGGAACATAACTCACTTAGTACCCTTCCATGTATTTCCATTTCACAGGTAGACTGGTCGGTCCATATATGATCTGTATAAAAATCGATGTCTAAAATGTCAAATGTCAAGGCAACCTAATGTCATTTATAGCTGGATGCCAAACAATAAATAAAAGAAGTTGAGTTGTTCATTTGTTATTGTCTGTATTTATGTGCAATCTGCTAACTCTGCTAATTTATTATGTTATTTGTAAATTATGTGACCAAAATCAAACAATAACCAACGAACAACTCGGCAAAAGATCCAGATGCACCTGACTGAGTGATTGTCTGTTAGTGTTTTGATGTGCTTTTTATAAATCATGTTTGTGGATGTATATAAATATGTGACCAAAATCAAAACAATAACCTACAATAACCCAACAGACTAGACCCAAGAAAGACTAGATAGATGAATTATTACACGAAATATAACTTGACATTCGACAATCATGACAAACATAAAAACAATATTGGACTCCTCAACTCAGTTACGTGGTAGGTACACAAAACATTTAAATAAAAATTTTAACCTAAACTAATCAACCTCCACAATGGAGCCATTCTCTTTCCCAATTTTGCGAAGAACGGTCCTCGCAAAATTAAGAAACAACGGCCTGCAATCGCTATCAAGCATAATCCCATCCAAATTATCTAATCTAATGTCAGTCTGCATTGCACACTCGCAGTCATATCTCAACATATTAAATTTTGAGCACTCAACTAACAAATGTTGTACTGTCTGTGGGATATCCACTCCACAAGTGCACAATGCAGACTCCTTCAGCTTAAACCTGTACAAATAATAATTGAACCCCCCATGTCCCGTTAAAATTTGAGTAATATAATTGTTTATACTAAATTTGGCTAATACTCTATAGGCTAATACAACATTCTTGAAAAACAGCTTGGTAGTGGCCCCTGTAGTTGCTGACTCGTAACTGTGCTGCCATTCTTCTAGTGAATCTGACCTGGTGGAATGCTTTGCAAAGGACAAGGGAAACCGGTCGTACTTAGGCTGTTGTCTATTATTCAGTGCTGCATACTTGGCAAGCTCATCTGCCCTCTCATTACCCAATATACCACAATGTGCCTTCACCCAGTGCAGAGCAACTTCTTTGCCTCCTTCTTGCAAATTAAAGATTTTATCCCTAATATCGACTGCTAGTGGATTAACTGTATTAGGGTCACTGATAACCTCCAAACTTGATCTTGAGTCACTTAAAATGTGGACTTTTGTGACTTTCAGCTTCTCAGTGACATGCAGTGCCCGAAGTATCGCCGACAGCTCAGCCTGAAACACGCTACAGAAATCCTCAAGGCGAAAGCTAGCATGCTGAACCTCCACTCCTCCAGTCCAGCAGGACACCCCTGCGCCGACCTTCCCCTCCAGCTTACTGCCATCCGTATAAAGGATGGGCTCATCACCTCCCAGGCCCTCTGCATCCTCCTGCGATCTGATCAGTCCAAACTCCACACGTTTCCTCTCAGCCGGATGAGGAAGGGAGAACGGACTCCTTCTGAGTTCCATGCTACGTCCAGGCAAACAGGTGAGCGACTTCCCTCTTTTTATTTTATATATTTGAGCATGCTCTCTGGCTCTAAGTGAAAGAGGCATTAACCTCGCCAACAGAAGACTAGAGATAAATGAAACTGTACGGTGGGCCTTACAAATTTTAATGGCGAAGGTCCGAGTTAGGCTGTTGAGCACCTTCTCCGCATACACCTTCGCAGATATCTCCGCCCAGCAGCTCGCAGCATATAAGACAGTTGGCTCCACCACCGAAATATAAATTAGTCTTAAGATATCAGAGTTTAGACCCCACTGCGCACGTGCTGCTCTTGCCACCACCTTGTAGAATGAGATGGCTTTTTTATTGATGACTTCCAGATGTTGTCGGAAATTGAGCAGTGGATCTATGGTCAGCCCTAATATCTTAAGACTAGCACTGTAAGATATCTCATCACCAGACATAATCAATCTGGGTGTGTAGTAATGCATCTTTTTAGTGATGAGTAGAGCCTGCGTCTTTCCTGGTGCAAATTTGAGTCGGAGCCTCACTCCCCACTGAACTATCACAGCCAGAGCTCTATTCATTTTCTCTTCTAGTTGTTCTCCGTTAGCTGCAACCGCAATCATTAAAATGTCGTCAGCGAAAGCCTGTACCCGCACTCCTCCATACTGGTTCTGTTCCAACAATGGGTTTAACTGAAGATTCCACAATATCGGGCCACAGGTGGAGCCTTGTATACAACCTTTGTTGGTCTCCTTCTCCACAATTTCTCCCGCATATCTTAATCTTACTCTTCTCTCTGAAAGATAGTTAACAATGAGCCGCACCACGCTCAAGTCCACCCCATTAGTATGCAGCTGGTCGATGATGGCAGGCCACCACGCATTATCAAAAGCGCCCTCTATATCAAGCGATACCATGACCACTATTTTCTTGCTTTCCAGACCTTCTCTGACCATGGCCATGGCATCAAAGAGAGCGTCTTCGGTGCTGCGCTGCGGAGTAAACCCGTACTGGAACGGACTCAAGAGCCCAGTCCTGCCCAGCTGCCACTGCAGCCTGTTGACAAACAGCTTCTCCAGCATCTTCCCCAAGACCGGCAGCAGTCCAATAGGTCGGTATGATTTTGGATTATTATAGTCTTCCCTAGCTGGCTTGGGGATCACTTTTATGACGGCTGTCTTCCAGATCCGTGGGAAGCAACCCCACCGCAAACACTGTGAGAAAAGTCCGAGCAGCAGGGACCTATTGCAGCTGTAAGCGGTCAGGCAGATGTCCAGCGTGAGACCGTCTCCTCCTGGAGCCTTCTTAGGGCTCATGGCTCTCAAAACCGCCTCAAGCTCCGTCTCCGTGAAGGCGACGACGTCCACCAACCGCATCTCGTCCTCGATGGTCGCTACAAGACGAGCTACACGTGCTCTCCGATGACTCTGCTCGCTCGTGTCCTCCGCAGCATCATCACGGGGATAGAACGTCTCCGCTAGGAGTGACGCGGATTCGCGTTCATCCAAGGTCGTTCCATTAGGTAGCCGTAACAACCTGTCCCGAACCGGAGCCGAGCAGGCCTTCATGATCCGGTAGGAGCGCTGCCACACCGTCTCAACCTCCTCCCCCGTGCAGAAGTCCATCCAACTCCTCGTCATGGCGGAGTCGATGGCCGTCTTGTACTCCGCTCGAGCCTCCAAGTAATGGTCAACCACCAGCTGCCTTCTTCGCGGGTTGGCCTTGGCGATCCTTCTCCTGCGACGCACCATCTCCGCCTTCAACTGAAGGAGCTCGGCCGTCCACCACTTGCACGCCTTCACAATTCTCTTGCGAGGAATCCGAGGAATGGCCTTCTCGCAAACTTTGATGACGCATGCCGTGTATCGATCCGCCAGCTCGTTCACTCCCTCGCGATCCTCTACCTCGGCGAGGCTGCCCTCCAAGCCGAGCTCGTCCAGCTCTCGCTCCAACTCCGATCTAAACAACAGCCAGTCCGCCTTCTTGGTGTCGTACAATCGCGTTGCGTTACCGTCCTCAGCCTCTAACCCGTGCCGTGTTTGCAGTTGCAGGGTGAACGAGATCGGGCGGTGGTCGGACAGGGTGCCGCAGGCGTCGTCGACGCGCCAGCCGGTCGCAGCAGCCAGCAAGGCGGCGGAGCACGCCGTGACGTCGATGATGGCAGTGCAAGCCCGCCCCAAGCGATACGCTCGATAAGTGGGTTCGCGGCCCTCGTTGAGCACCTCCAGCCCCAGCTCGGCGAACGCCTCCGTGACGGCCCGGCCCCGCTCGTCCTCTGCATCGCCTCCCCACCAGGGACTCCGAGCGTTAACGTCTCCGCCCACCACCATCCGGTCCGCTCCCATCGCCTGCACGATCCTCTTCACCACCACCAAGCTGCCTCCTACATCTACCTCCTTATCCAAGTACACGCTAACAATCCCTACCTTCACGTTACTAATCTTTAAAACAACCCCTACAACATCCTCGGTAACGAGCTTCGAGTCCTCAACATACTTTAACTCGGGATCCGTGATAACGATTGCAGACCGAACCGGCCGATCAACATTCCCGATGGTGCTCTGAACGACTCTACAACCCGAGGGAACCGCCATGCGAGCTCGCGCGCCCACGTAGGGCTCCTGAAGCATCAGGACTTGGATGCCTCGGCGCGTGGCCTCCCGCAGGCACTCGTGCGTGGCGGCGCAACCCCGACCCAGATTGTACTGTAGGACCTTTAATGTTCTAAGATGGACGGGTTGGGTGCCCTCAGCAGTACCTCACGGCCAGTCTCGCGATCCTGTCCCACCGCCTCCACTCGGGGCAGTCGGCGCTGTAGGCGGGGTGCGAGTGCGGCGCGCTGGGGCGCCTCGCGCGGCAGTTGAGGCACTCGGGCGCGCGGTCTCGCTGGGTGCACTCGCGCGTGTCGTGCTCACCCGCGCAGTGCCCGCACGCCGGCCGAGGCGCCGAGCACGCGGCCGCGCGGTGCCCGAACCCGAGGCAGCGGTAGCACTGGACCAGCGGCGACTGATTCACCGCCGATATCATCTGGTACCCGACGCGCAAGCGCTGGTCCCTGAGGGCACCCCACACCGCCGGACTCACCTGAACTATGACACCGTTGAGCGCGCTGGTCCGTCCCCTGACTCGTCTGATTACCTTAACCGTTCGCTCGTTTTCAGGAATGTGCCGCAGCAGCGAGGCGTTCTGCCGCAGGAGCGCCTCCTCCACCTTCGCGTCGGAGAGGTCGGCGATGACGCCGGCGAGGCGCAGCGCGGGGTGTACTAGGTTAGGTAGAACCTAACCTTTTTTTTTTTTTTTTTTTTTTTTTTTTTTTTTTTTTTTACGTTGGGAAATCCTCATGGATACTCTTCTGTCGCGGGGGCAACAGGAGAGTTATGTCGGACTCTTACCGACTAAAACCCAACGGGGTCCTCTTCTACGCGTCTGATTAAGCTAGGGCTGTGGGTACGCTTTCACAATCTTCCATGGCCCTTGCGACGCTGGCTGTTTAGGCCTCCTCTTTGCGTTCAAGCGTTATGTGCTTGGCACCACATCTCTAATGAGAGGCACGCGGAACACCCGCGCGCACCGTCTCAGGGCTTATAGTAGGGCGACGGACACCCCCGTGTACCGCCGCCTAAGCCTTTGTTATGGGGGTCGAATGACATGGAGCTGTCTCCTCCGACGCCCCGCTCTCCTGCTGCGGATCGGGTCTGCGGTGGAGATCTCTCTTTCCCTTTCCGCAGCTTCCTTTTCCAACAGGACACCCTCACAGAATGCCATAACAGCTCTCCATGCATCTTCGCTACTAACCATAGTCTCGACTACGGTTTGAAGAGACAGATTGTTGCCCACGCATGTAGTGAGCTCTTGTCGCTGAACCACCCAGGCTGGGCATTCTTCTAGCGTGTGTTGCGCCGTGTCTTCTTGGCTCACACAGTGGTGGCACGCTGCACTCGGTTCCCTTCCGATTCGGTGTAGGTACTTCGAGAAGCAACCGTGCCCCGTCAAGATCTGCGTCAGACGAAAGCTTAAGGATCCGTGCTCTCTGCTGATCCACTCCTCTAAGATAGGACAAATCGCATCTATCGTTCTAAGACCAGCAGTTGGTTGTGCTAGTCGTGTACGCCATTCTTGCAGTAGGAGGCTGTGAATTTGAATTCGCTTTTGCTCCACCTCTTTCAGCGCCGGCCTTTGGCCTTGCCCGATCTCTTCCTCTCGCCAGCAATAAACTGACGCAAGACCCTTTGCGTCAAGGTCCCACGGCAATGAGCCTGCCAGTACGCACGCAGCCTCAAATGAGATGGTGCGGTATCCCCGTATTACCCTGATTGCCATCGCTCTTTGCGGTTTTCGCAGCAGAGCGACGTTCTGCCTGTTCATGGCGTCGGCCCACACAGGGGCTCCGTACGTGGCCATGGAGCGTACAACACCCATGTACAGCTTCCGGCATCCTACTCCTGCTCCACTTATGTTAGGCAACAATCCCCCTAGGGCTGCTGCCGTACCCATAAGTTTGGGCACTAACCTCTCAAAATGCGCCTTGAAATTCCACCTGCTGTCGAGGACGAGTCCCAGGTATTTCATCGTAGGCTCGACAGCAATGCGGACACCACCAACAATAATGTGAGATCCCGCTGGGGGCTTGTTTCGTGGTCCATGGAAGCACACAGCTTCACATTTGTTTAGAGCTACCTCAAGCCCAAGACGCTTAATGCGGGCTACTGTCTGGGCAACCCCGGCAGTAGCAAGCATAAAGGCCTGCCTATGCGTCTTGCCTCTTGCTAAGACAAGAGTGTCGTCAGCGTAGCATGTGACACTCACACCCCTGAGGGTGGCTCCTCGTAAAACCCAGTCATATCCCACGTTCCACAGGAGCGGCCCAAGAACCGACCCCTGTGGGACTCCGCATGACATCCGGTGCTGTCTCCATCCTGCCTTATCTTGGTAGGATATAAAGCGTTCGCTAAAATAGTCCTCTATTGTTTGGCAGAGGTACCGAGGGACCTTATGGTACCTCAATGCCTCTCCAATGCAGCTCCAAGGCAAAGTGTTGAAGGCGTTGGAAATGTCAAGAGACACTGCCAAGACCACCTCACCGCGAGACACTGCCTCCTCCGCAACAGCTTTAACTCGTAGTATTGCGCCAACCGTTGAACGGCCCCTTCTAAAACCGAACTGGTTGTTGTCCAGATCAGGACCAACACAGTTCAAATGACCAGTAAGGCGAGTGGCAATTATGCGCTCCAACAGTTTGCCCACCTCGTCTAAGAGAACAATTGGGCGATAAGCCGACGGAGAGTCGGCTGGACGCCCATCCTTTCTTAGAAGGACAAGCCTACCCGTCTTCCATTGCACCGGGAAACGGCTCTGCATTAAACATGCACTATAGAGGCCCAGAAGGCGAGGAGTAAGAGAGTTTAGGGCTAGCACCCAGGCCCTACCCGGTATTCCATCCGGACCTGGGGCCGTGTTCTTCGCGCTGAGGCGTCGAACTGCCTCCCGCATCTCAACTTCGTTCACCTCCGGTACTTCATCGTCCATGGCCACTTCCTCAAGAGGCGGTGCCATAGTCGGTGGAGCATGTTCGTCTCTGGTTGGAAACAAAGCTGTTACCACAGTCTCTACAAACGTAGGCTCAAGGGTCTGAGTCAGCGGTTGCACCCAAGGGCGAAGTTTGTTCCTAACCGTTTTGTAAGGTCGCCCCCATGGATCACGATTGAGGCTTTCTAAAAGGTCATCTCGAGCTGCGTCTTTAGCTTGGGCTATGGCAAGTTTCAGCGCAGATTTACGTTCCCTATACGTGTTATATAGGAGTTCCTCTTGTTCCTCATTACGGAGTCGCCTTCTACGGTATCTCGTGTACTGCCGCCTTGCAGCAACGCAATCCACCCTTAGCTCTGCCAATTCTGCTGACCACCAATGCACTTGGCGTTTAGAGGGCTTGAGTCCGACTCTAGGCATTGACGCATCGCAAATGTGCGTCATAGCCTCTCTAAACCAAGTGGCTTCTTCCTGAATCTCTATTTCCTCTGGTGACTCAGGCGTGGGAATCCAAGCCTGCACAATGGCGGCTACCTCCAATGCATCCCGATCGAGGTTTCTCAGTGCCCATCGCGGGCTATCTCGGCCAGCGTTATGTTGGCCAGCTCTGCTAGGTGACGGTGGCAGAGGCGTTACTTGGAACCGAATGTAACGGTGGTCCGATAGTGTCTCTACCTCTGCCATGACCTCCCAACCTTGTGTACGCCGTGATAGGTTCGGGCTTGCGAACGTCACATCCACAATGGATCCTCCGTGTTGACGCACGCAGGTATTGACTGAACCCTGATTCAGAAGCAGTAGCCCAGTAGCCAATGCCCACTCCTCTAGCACTTCGCCTCGTGCGTCGGTGACGGGACACCCCCAAGTGACCGACTTGGCATTAAAGTCTCCAAGTACAATCACTGGATGAGGGTGACTCTGCCCAACAAGAGCTCCCACATCAACCAGAAAACTCTCGAACTCAGCGAGGACTCTGTTAGGCGAGAAATACGTAGCCACCACCATGACACCGCCTACAAGAGCCGCGACACATCCTCGGCTCTTTATGACCTTGTCGAAGGCAACACCTTGGCATATTATTGCCACGAGCCCTTCATCATCGCCAGTCCAGTTAACTCTGGGGGGGATGAAGTAGGGCTCGGAAACCGCTGCTATATTAATCAACCACTCCGCCATGGTCTGGATCATAAGATCCTGGGCCCTGGCGGAGTGGTTGAGATTCGCCTGCAAGAAGTGTAGAGCCATAACTAACTGGTCTCCATATGCTCCCTCTGAGCCCCCGATTGGGACGGGGGACAGCTAGCAGCTGCCGGCGGCGTCGTTGCCGACGAGTTTTTAGGCCCTGAAGCCCTTCTTTTCTTTCCCTTAGGAGCGGCGCATACCTTACTGCCTAATCTATGTGCTGATGGCTTATTAGCCGCTGCACAGATCGAGCACTTAGGCGTGGCAGAACACGCGGACGACTTGTGACCAGCCTGGCCACACCGGTAGCATTCATCACTGCGGTCTATTTCTGCGGTGCATTGAACACGAACATGCCCATTCTGGAAGCATCGATAGCACCGCAATAGTCTAGGCTGCACCATTTCCACTCGGGTAGACATCCACCCAACTAAGAGACGACCTCCATCTCCGACCTTCTTAGCAGCGGCCACCGGACAACTGACCAGCGTAGCTCCGGTGCCCTGATAAGTGAGCTTTATTTCACCCACTTTAACTGTCTCTATTTTACAATCCCCTCGCTCTGCGACGGCAGCAGCTATGGCTTCGCGAGATATCGAGTCGTCAAATCCTGAAACTCGAAATTCGGCACACTTCACGGGTCTTGACACTCTGGCCAATCCCTCATCCAGGACCACTCTTATTTTTTCAGCTAAGGAGTCAGCTTTTTCATTGCTGTTATCTCCAGTTACCTCTAGTATGTGAGCCCCAGTAGCAGCTTTGCGGAACCGTAAGCTGGCGATACCGCAGCTTTCAAGGTTTACCTTAGCCTTGGCCTCCTTCATCACTGTGGCGTATGTTACACCCTTCTCCTCGGCTCCCGGCTGCAATGTTATAACTACTGCTGCAGTCCGAGGAGGGCGCAACTTCACCTTGGGCGGACGGGCTGGAGGCTTAGGCGCTCCTGCACTTGCCGTTGTACCCGTTGGTTTAGGCACTGCTTTGGCTTTTCTGCCTTTTTTGGTCACAGTTGACCAACCCTCATCTAAAACCTCGGGTGCAGGAGGCAGATCTCGAGGCTGGCTCGGAGAAGCCACTGGTACCTCTGTAGGCAGTCCTTTGTTGGCTTTTGCTTTCGCCTTTTTCGTGCTCTTAGGGGGCTGAGAAGCTTGTTGCTCAGCCTTAGGCACGTTTGCTTGCTTAGAAGCAGCCTCTTTGCGCTTATCCGCTGCTAAAGGAGGACGAATTCGCTTCTCAGGAAGCAATCTATCCTCTACTCCTTCAAAACGAGCATTTATCATGCTGCCTACCTGCTGCATGATCGAGCGCGCCAGATCGTCGGATAGATTGCTGCCTCCTGCAGGTTTCGTAGCCGACTGATTCCCTCTTGCTTCAGCATCATTATCTGATGGTAGCTCGTCTTCCATACGCTCTTGAGTACGGGAGAGCATACCTCTGAGCTCACCCAACTCTTTGCGGAGCTCTGCTAGCTCCTTCCGCATGCGAGCGTTTTCTGCCTGAAGTTTCGCAGTCTCCTCCGAAACAGTACTAGCATACAGCGCATTGACTGCTGCTTTTATAGATGCCGCCGAATCTTTTAGGGCCCTGGTGAAGGTTCCTTTAAGGTTGCCTGACTTCGTAGCAACCGTTAAAATTACCTCCGATGCTTCGACGACCTGCTTAACAAGGTCGGAAGCCAGCCCATTGTCCTCTTCAATTGCTGGAGGAGCCACTGTACAATTGGCTTTGTGCCTAAGCACCCGTGCAGCTACCTCTTCTTCTGCTTTTCGCTGAGCATCTTCTCGAGCTTCCTCTCGTCTAAGTGCGTCAAGCTCCGCTTGTGCTTTAGCAAGCCCAACGTACTTTCCTGAAGTCGGCGGGCGACCTCTTCCTCGTCCTTTCCGCACTGACTTTTTAACTGGGAGTGCCTCATCGCTCGAAGCAGTCTCAGATCCTTGGTCGTCCTCATCATGCGGTCGCTTAGAACCGATTGGATCCTTCATCCAGAACTTAGACGGAAGGGGTTCCAACGCCACACTACACGAACTCATAATTGAGTTATCCGACTGTACACTTACAATCGATTGACTATCGTCGCAAGAATCGCGATCAGTCTCCTCACAGTACGCCTTCTCGGCGATCGCCGGCGCAGAAGCGCCACCACATTCCTCTTTACGCTGATTTTTACAGCCTCCTCTTCTTTTAGTTTTGATTTCAAGTTCCATAGTTAGTCCCACGATTATTGGGGAAGATGGTCACCCCGGGTAGAGCCCCCTACACCGGGGAAGGGTACATACTGCGGAGGTCCCCAGGTATCCGCAGGGTTTTACGTGTTTCACGGGTTTTGTATCGAGTTTTCCTTACTCAGGCCGGCCAATTAAGGCAAGCCACCGTCGGATCCACCCAACAACGACGTACCTTCTTAACGCCCAGAAGAAGGTCGTTGAAGTCGAAGGGTGGACCCGGTTGGAGAGTGGCGTAACTCCCCAGCGACCCTGAGCGATGCGGTAAAACCGTACCTCCCAGTCCGCCAAAACCTCCACACGAGCTCTAAAGCTCGTACGTAGCCCATACCGGGCTCCACAAAATGCGCTGCACTAATCCCTCCCCTCAAGCCTTTCCGTATGGGTATACCTGCGGTATAGCCTTGAGGATCATTGGGATGTGCGCGCCCACCGCCGCCTACTCCGCGGCCCTCCTCCTCAGGCAGAGTAGGAACTCCTTTCCTCTGCCTGGCTCCAAATCCTGGAGCCAAAACCCAGTTCCCCCCCAGTGTTTTGTCCGCGCCAGCATGCCAATAAGCCCCTAGGGACTTATCAGCACGCCAGGACCCCCTATCCGCAACCCGGGGACGCGCCACGTCGGAGTTCACCTCTCCGCCCACTGGGACACCCCAGCAGGTCCGTGGAGGTAGAACCTAACCTTTTTTTTTTTTTTTTTTTTTTTTTTTTTTTTGTTGCCCAGGAAAACCTTTGATAGGTACCACACGGTCTGGGGGGACCGGTGGTTATGTGGGAGTCCTGCCTTGACAAAGGCAGTGTACCCACTAAAAACCTGGGGTGTTCCACAACTCCGCTAAGAGGGTAGTCTCAGGATCGCTATAGCGCCTCTTTGACATACCAGCGGTTGCCCGTTTGGGCTCTTCCTTGCTAAGGGCGTCTAGCCCTGTTCTTCGCTTAAGGCATCTCGGAACACATGACGAGATGCCTTACAGCCCGGGACCACACAGGTCAGGCAACAGACCCCCCGATCTATTACCCGAAAGTCCCCATTACGGTTGCATGCGGCCGGCATATGCCAACCGCCTGCGGCCAGTTCTTCTTCGGCGTATTGGGTCCGATAGAGCATTGTCTTCTCGCTCCCTCTCCGCCGCCTCCTTGTCGCGCATCACCGTTTCCGCAAAAACGGCGACTGCCCTCCACTTATTCTCTGAGTCGGCAATGGCGCGTATTATTGCCGACAAAGAAAGGTCACTTCCTATCACTGCCACCATCTCCGCCCGTGGCACCGCCCAAGCTGGGCACTCAGCGCGGGTATGCTGCGCTGTGTCCTCCACTGCCCCACATTGATGGCATGCCATCGTTGGCTCACGTCGTGCCACTCGGCACAGATACCTCCCGAAGCAACCATGCCCAGAGAGAATCTGCGTTAAGCGGAAAGTCGGGGCGCAGGTAGAACCTAACCTTTTTTTTTTTTTTTTTTTTTGTTGCCCAGGAAAACCTTTGATAGGTACCACACGGTCTGGGGGGACCGGTGGTTATGTGGGAGTCCCGCCTTGACAAAGGCAGTGTACCCACTAAAAACCTGGGGTGTTCCACATCTCCGCTAAGAGGGGTAGTCTCAGGATCGCTATAGCGCCTCTTTGACATACCAGCGGTTGCCCGTTTGGGCTCTTCCTTGCTAAGGGCGTCTAGCCCTGTTCTCCGCTTAAGGCATCTCGGAACACGTGACGAGATGCCTTACAGCCCGGGACCACACAGGTCAGGCAACAGACCCCCCGATCTATTACCCGAAAGTCCCCATTACGGTTGCATGCGGCCGGCATATGCCAACCGCCTGCGGCCAGTTCTTCTTCGGCGTATTGGGTCCGATAGAGCATCGTCTTCTCGCTCCCTCTCCGCCGCCTCCTTGTCGCGCATCACCGTTTCCGCAAAAACGGCGACTGCCCTCCACTTATTCTCTGAGTCGGCAATGGCGCGTATTATTGCCGACAAAGAAAGGTCACTTCCTATCACTGCCACCATCTCCGCCCGTGGCACCGCCCAAGCTGGGCACTCAGCGCGGGTATGCTGCGCTGTGTCCTCCACTGCCCCACATTGATGGCATGCCATCGTTGGCTCACGTCGTGCCACTCGGCACAGATACCTCCCGAAGCAACCATGCCCCGAGAGAATCTGCGTTAAGCGGAAAGTCGGGGCGCCGTGTCGACGATCGACCCACTCTAGGAGGACCGGCCGAACGGCGGCAACCACGTCACGGCCTGCAGCCGGTGTCTCCAGTCTCTCCAACCACTGGCGAAACAGCTCCTCTCGACCCTGTTCTCTCCAGTGTTTAATCTCTTCTGGCATAGGCCAGCCTCCATTTCTTTTAACCTCCGCGCTGTGTTGGTACACCATCGCTAAGACCCCGGCTTCGAGGTCCCACGGCGGAGTACTTGCGAGCAAACACGCTGCCTCAAAAGAGACGGTGTGGTACGCCCGGGCCGCTCTTATCGCAATGACCCGCTGTGGACGTCGCAGCAGGGTCTGGTTCTGCCTGTTCAAGGCATTCGCCCATATGGGTGCTCCGTAAAGCGCCTTGGAGCGTACTACACCTGCGAAAAGGCGACGGCACGCTACACTTGGCCCCCCTATGTTAGGGAGCAGTCTCCCGAGCACTCCTGCATAGGCTATGAGCTTCGGGGCCAGTCGCCGAAAGTGCTCTTCGAACTTCCATCGACCATCGAGGACAAGTCCTAAGTACTTCATCGTCGACTCGATGGCGATGGAGGTTCCACCCACAACAACACTCTGTCCACTCGGAGGAGCCTTTCGAGGCCCGTGAAAAACAAGAGCCTCAGACTTTTCCAAAGCCACCTCCAGCCCAAGCATCCTTATCCTCCGGACTACTTGCGCCACACCAGCCGTCGCCAAAATAGCCGCCTCTCTGTAGGTCTTCCCGCGGGCTGTTACAAGGGTGTCATCGGCGTAGCAAACTACACCGATGCCCCGCAGATTTTGCCCGCGTAGTACGTAGTCATATCCAATGTTCCACAGGAGCGGTCCTAGGACCGAGCCCTGTGGAACGCCACACGACATCCTTCTCTCTTTCCAACCTCCCTCCCGGGCCGGATAGATCACAGCCCGGTTGTCAAAGTAGCTCGCTACAGTGTCTCTCAGGTACCGAGGTACACCATGGTATCTGAGAGCCTCCAATACGGTTTCCCACGGCAAGGTGTTAAAGGCATTCGCTATGTCCAGCGACACTGCCAACAACACCCCACCTGCTGAGACTGCCTCATCCGCCAGTTCCCGCACTCTGGTGATGGCGTCCACAGTTGAGCGCCCATGGCGGAACCCAAATTGCCCGTCACTCAGATTCGGGCCCACACACACCAAATGCTGAATGAGACGAGCAGCAAGTACTCGCTCAAAAAGCTTGCTCGTTTCGCCAAGCAGCACTATCGGACGATACGCTGATGGGGAGTCGGCTGGGCGGCCATTCTTCCTTAACAAGACTAATTTCCCGCGCTTCCAGCATTGCGGGAAATAGCCTTCTGCTAGACACTTCGAGAAAATTGCCCGTATGTCTCCCCCAAGCTCCTTCGCTGCATGAACCAGAAGTCGACCTGGTACTCCATCTGGCCCAGGGGCAGCGTTTTTGGACCGAAGTCGCAACACGGCTGCCTTCAACTCGTCCTCGCTCACAGACGGAACCTCTTCTTCTACAGCCTGTTCAGGCAGACCTAGCCCGAGTGCCATGGGAGGTGGACACCATGCCTCTCTCTCAGGAAAGAGGGTCGACACTACTCGCTCTAGAAGCTGCGGTTCAAGAGTCGAAGTGAGTGGGGGGGCCCATGGGCGAAGTTTACCCGTCACCGACTTATACGGACGTCCCCAGGGATCCCGGTCAAGAGACTCAAGCCACTCTTGCCACGCCGACTCTTTGGCCTCCTTAATGGCCACCTGTAGAGCTTTACAGGCGGCACTGTAGTTAGCGTAACGCTCACTTTCCTCTTCCTCATCTCGCACTCTCCAGCGGCGGCAGCGAGTATAAAGGCGTCTTGCAGCTACGCAGTTCTTCCGTAACTGCCGTAGCTCTGCCCTCCACCAATACATACGACGCGGCGGCGACGTCGCCTTAACGCGTGGCATGGAGGCATCGCAGATTCGCGCAAGAGATTCCCCCAGCCTCTCCGCTGCGGAGTCTACATTCTCCATGTACGGGCTTGCCACCCAGGACTCTACGACAGCCGCCTCTGCTGCAAGCTCCCTGTCAAGTCCTCGCAGTGACCACCGCGGTCCATCACTAGCTGGTAGGGACGGAGCCTGCCCTGCGGACGCAGAGACGCTGAATCGAATATATCGATGATCTGACAGTGTCTCTACGTCCGTTTCTACTCTCCAGTCTAAAACACGGCACGCCACAGTGGGAGAAGCAAACGTTATGTCTACTATCGACCCACCGTGTTGTCGCACGCACGTGTTTTCTGTGCCCGTATTGAGAATGAGCAGACCCAAGGACGCTGCCCATTCCTCCAACAACTCGCCTCGTGCATCAGTTGATGGGGATCCCCACGCCGTTGACTTTGCGTTGAAGTCCCCAGCAACCAACACAGGACTGGGGTGGGCTGCTCCCACCAGAACCCCGATCTCAGCAAGAACTCGCTCAAAGTCGAGCAAGCTGCGGTTAGGGGAACAGTACACCCCGATCACTGCCACGCCACAGCCGCCACCTACTACGGCTAGCACACAACCTTGACCCCTCGCTACCCTTTCGAAGGGCAAGGAACCAGCTGATGACTGCGTGAAAATGGCTACTGAGTCCTCTCGGTCACCTACCCAGTTATCTCGGGAAGGGACCACATAGGGCTCAGCAACCACTGCTATTTGTGTTGACCACTCCGCCAGACTCTGGAGCAGAAGATCCTGAGACCTGGCGGAGTGGTTAATGTTCGCCTGCAGAAATCGGATGGCCATCCTAATTGGAGTCCATTCGATTCTCCTCTCGCGCATCTGGGCGCGCAGATGACTGCGAGGGGGCTGAAGGGCCTACGCGAGTCGTCTGTTTTCCTCCTCTTTTACCTTTGGTTGCGGCCAAGCCTTTGCAGGCCTTGGTCCCAACACGGTGATCAGCCTTCTTTCCAGCTGCTTCGCACGCCGGACAATGCGGCTCAGCATCGCACTCCACTGCCTTGTGCCCCGACTTGCCACAGCGGAAGCAAAGTGCACTGCGGTCCTGGTCACACGGACATTTAACTCCAACGTGCCCAACCTCCAGGCACCGATAGCACTGCAGAGGCCTGGGCTCTAGTAGTTTGGCGGATACTGAGATCCAGCCTACTAGAAATCTTCCAGCAGCTACTTTTTTCGCTGCAGCAACGGGGCAGCGCAGCCAGACCGTTCCTTGGCGACCTTCGGAACGTATAATGTTGCCAACCTTCACCGATTCTACAGCACAGCCGCCCACCTTAGCAACTGCTGCCGCCACGTCCTGTACACTAGCAGAGTCATCAAGACCTGACAAGCGCATTTCTACGCACTTTTCAGGCCTAGAGACCCGGACTAAGGCTCCACTAAGAGACTCTCTGAGCTTATTAGCTAAAGAGTCAGCCTTCTCTGCACTTGCAGCGCCAGGTATCTCCAACACTCGGCCACCTGTAGCGGCAGTACGGAACTTGACACCCTCTATGCCAAGTGCCTGCAGGTCGATACGTTCCCTAGCATCACTAAGCACTTGGTGATAGGTGATGCCCTTCTCCACGGCTTCCGGCTGCAGCGTCAGTACGACTGCTGTCGAACGAGGGACCTTAAGTCCCTTTCTCTTGTTTTTCTTGGTCTTTCGACTCTTGGCCTTCTGGCTCTGCGCAGGCCGTGTCACTGGCTCCGTAGTGGCCTTGGCTGCCGCCCCCTTGGTGGCTTTGGCGGCTTTGGCCGCTTTGGAACCTTTTCGAGTCACCACATTCCACCCTTCGTCCATGGGCTGGGGGGTGGGACTCGGCGGACGCGACGGACGCGGCTCGGTGACCTCCACTACCTTCTTTTTTCCCCCCTTTGGAGGCTTAGTCACTCCACTGGTGCTGGCCATAGCTTCCCGAGGAGGGGAAGGAGCCCGAGCGGGGGCCTTCACACTTGCAGAGGCCGCATTCTTCTTCTTGTCTGCAGCCAGAGGTGGTCGCAGGCGCTTTTCAGGAAGAAGACGATCTTCCAGGCCCTCGAAGCGCGCGTCTACCATCGTTCCACATTGGACCATGACAGCGCGCACTATGTCCTCAATAGGAGTTGCCACCGGGGTGGAGGTTGGCTGCTGCGTAAGCAGACGCATCTGAGCCATCTCCTTGCGAACTTCCTCAAGCTCGCGTGCAAGCTTCGCATTGGCGGCCTCTAGCCGAGCGACCTCCTCCGTCATTGTACGCGAGCGCATTTCGCCAAAAGAAACCTTAATCGTTTCGGCCGCGTCCTTCAGAGCTCGCACGTACGTCCCTTTTAAGTGACTGGACGTCGTGGCAACCTTCATAATGGTGTCGAGAGAATCAGACACCAGCTTAGCCAAATCGGTTGACTCCGGACACTCGCTGTCGCTAATAGCCATCACGTCCGAGGACTTACGGAACATGGCTGCTCTTGCTTCTCGCTTCCGTTTGACTTCTTCTGCCATCTCTAATTCTGCATTTAAACGCAGTTCCTCAGCCTTTGCGGCATTCAATTCAGCCTTGGCCTTTGCCAAGCCGACGAATTTCCCCGTAGTGGGAGGACGTCCACGCCCTCTCCTGGCTGTTGAAGCCTTGGACGGCCTCTCATCATCGCCGTTATCGGAGTCATCACCTATACGGCGTTTTTTCCAGAAACGGCTCTCTTCAGTCGAAACCAATGTAGCTACCGACTGGAAGCTACCATCAGAGTCCGTGTCCGAAAGATTCACTGCTCTCGCCGAGACGATAGCCAAATCTTCATCGCTCTTCTCCGAGACATCACTGCGCGTCAAAACCACGCGCGCCTCTTTCGCCATGCACACACTAAGCGCTGAAGCGCCATCACTCCCATTCTCCTCACGACCCCACTGGTCCTTTCCGTCTTTGTTTTTTAAAGTTTTAAATGATTCCATAATAAATCCCACGAGTATAAGGGAACATGGTCACCCCGGGTAGAGCCCTTTACACCGGAGAAGGGTACATACTGCGAAGGTCCCCAGGTATTCGCAGGTTTTTACGTGTTTTCTCACGGGTTTTGTATCGAGTTTTCCTTACTCAGGCCGGCCAATTAAGGCAAGCCACCGTCGGATCCACCCAACAACGACGTACCTTCTTAACGCCCAGAAGAAGGTCGTTGAAGTCGAAGGGTGGACCCGGTTGGAGAGTGGCGTAACTCCCCGGCGACCCTGAGCGATGCGGTAAAACCGTACCTCCCAGTCCGCCAAAACCTCCACACGAGCTCTAAAGCCCGCACATAGCCCATACCGGGCTCCACAAAATGCGCTGCACTAATCCCTCCCCTCAAGCCTTTCCGTATGGGTATACCTGCGGTATAGCCTTGAGGATCATTGGGATGTGCGCGCCCACCGCCGCCTACTCCGCGGCCCTCCTCCTCAGGCAGAGTAGGAACTCCTTTCCTCTGCCTGGCTCCAAATCCTGGAGCCAAAACCCAGTTCCCCCCCAGTGTTTTGTCCGCGCCAGCATGCCAATAAGCCCCTAGGGACTTATCAGCACGCCAGGACCCCCTATCCGCAACCCGGGGACGCGCCACGTCGGAGTTCACCTCTCCGCCCACTGGGACACCCCAGCAGGTCCGTGGAGGTAGAACCTAACCTAGTGTAACACAGCTTAACCTCGTCAACTTTGAAATAAATTATTTAAAAATAGTTTAACTTATTAAAGTGAAGTGGAAATATTTTATAAATTATTTATAGTCAGTGCGTGATATTTCTGGCTTTTTAAAGCCACCCGGGAAGCCTCCGGGACCCTGGAAAGGTCTTTGTTTTGAAGCGTTGTAAAGTTCATTTATACAAACGTTCTTAGCATACACAATACTGTTCCCGTTATCCCGGAACCGTCAAGGAAGGTCACAGGTTAGTGTGGTTTAGTTACAAAGGGAGATACTTTAAAATACTTATTAAAAAAAAAAAAAAAAATTTTAGTAAACAAACATAATTTTGTTGTTTTGATAAGACTAAGTCAAGGTACCTAGGCACCATAAGGTACTATAAGGCACCTACAGTTAGGCCTTTTAAATAGTTGGTAATATAAGGAGTATTTAAGTATAAGGGGGGATCATTATCTAATTGAGTTTATACTTATCGTAAAACATAACCTCATTATATCTGGGTATAAGTGCATTGAGTCAGTGATAGGTGGCAATTACGTATAACGTTCATACCTACTTGTACTACATTGTTTGCTGAGGATAGGAAGAGAGGGGTCTTGTGTATAGGTTCTATTGGTTCATATCTTACGCTCTATTTGGATGTTTACTATGCAGAGGGTCTTGTTTTTAAAACAATAGGTAATAATTTGTGTACTAATTACAGAAACTTACGTGTTGGTGTCGGGGTGCGTTCTGTTTGAGGGGAGCGCTGCCTACTGGGGACTGGTAGCAGGTCATCCTTGAACGAACTAACAAACCCAACACACAATAAAATTTTGATTAAAAATCTAGATTACTTTCCTTATTTCAGTAATAGACTTGGAGTATTTGTACAAGTATTGTTGTTTTTATTTGCCACCTACATACCTACCATTAATCTACCTAGTCCTAGCACTATTGAACATAGAATCAGATATATTACTAGGCTCATACCTATTGCTATTTAGATTGTTAGGTCGAGTAATATTATTTTAGATAGGAAATAATAAATAAGCAGTTTAGCAGGAGACGATTTTATTGTTGCTTAGTAGTTGCAATGGCAAGCCGACCGAGAGCTATGACCATGCCTAAGGTGAGGGCCCTCAAGCCAACCAAGGTGATGGTTAGGTTAGGTTAGGTTAGGTTAGGTTAGGTTAGGTTAGGTTAGGTTAGGTTAGGTTAGGTTAGGTTAGGTTAGGTTAGGTTAGGTTAGGTTAGGTTAGGTTAGGTTAGGTTAGGTTAGGTTAGGTTAGGTTAGGTTAGGTTAGGTTAGGTTAGGTTAGGTTAGGTTAGGTTAGGTTAGGTTAGGTTAGGTTAGGTTAGGTTAGGTTAGGTTAGGTTAGGTTAGGTTAGGTTAGGTTAGGTTAGGTTAGGTTAGGTTAGGTTAGGTTAGGTTAGGTTAGGTTAGGTTAGGTTAGGTTAGGTTAGGTTAGGTTAG